>CAJNDT010000180.1:375000-567500 GCA_905221615.1 Symbiodinium sp. CCMP2592
TATGTATATATATACTAATATATTATATACCTATAGAAGACATGGGTTTGGGGTTCAGGCGGTGGCAGGGTTTTATGGGGTTTTAGGTTTCCAGGCGACACAACACGTAATGCAAGACCGGCGGCTTGAAGCTGCAATTCTAGTTCATCCTCCGGCATGTTCGAAAAGTCCCCTTGCTGCATCATAGAAGCATTTCGCACAACAAAGGAGGCACTGTTACATAGGGTTTCACAGGACCATGCACGGCTGGGCAGGCCTTTGAGGCCAGCGTCAGAACCTTCAGTGGCCATGTTTGGCCACCTCTACAAAACACAGCTAGAACCTAGATAAGCTTCGGGTATGCCCACGGCAGAACACGTATACATCTTCTCTGATTCAAACGATCAGCAGGACAGAAAAGCAGAGCAAGTCGGATCTGTGTTGGGTAGTCACAATCACATATAAGCCCGGTCGGGCAAAGAGCTTTCTGGAGGACACTAGATGTAGCACCCATGGACCCAAGAAGCCAATCTATAGGGCCTTAAGTATAGGCTTGGAGGTTCTGTGGTCCTGATAGCTAGATCACTACCACCGATGGAGCCCTGCCCTTTCTTCGGAAGCAGCACGTGCAAAGCTGCTGGTCCCGGCAAGGCGTGCTCATGACACAGAGGGGCAAGCAGAAAGGCTCGGACCTTCTTGGTTCTACTGGCATGGCTTGGGATTTTGTTTCAGGGTTTGGGTCCTGGAGCTAGGAAGATAAACTCTTTCGGGATGGTTTATATATATTGTATATAGATATAGGCATTTAAAGGAGCTGGGGTGCCGGTGGTTTGAGGTTTAAGGTTCACAAGGCAGGTTCGGGGGAGATAGCTACGATACTTTCTGCCTGACAGGACATATCGGTTTGTCTTGGTGAACTTTTGAGTTTACATAGACTAGTTGAGGGTGTTACAGCGTTACTGAAACTGCTCCCAAAGTGCCCTACGCCTATTTACGCCTTTTCGTCGGCACTTTACGCCGTTTGGACGGCACTTTACGCCGTTTCAAAACGCACTGGTTCACCTCGCCTTCCTGCCGAGCCCCTTCAGAGCACAAAAGGCCTTTTCAAACTTTAAACCCGGAATCTACTACTGCGCATCACCTCCTTCCAGGAAGGGCTCAAGCGAAGGTGTTTGGAGCCCCGCAGGTACACCAACGTAGGCCACAGATCCGCCTCCCCCCACTCACTCCACCACATCTCCTTGACACATTCCAGCAGATTGCGCTCATCATCCTGCATCAGGGCTACGAACGGCAGTTGCTTTTGTGTTTCCTGTTTGGGGAGGCGAAGATTCCTTTAGAGGGATTTGAATATTTTGCGGGGGGTCATGGGCTCCCTGAGTCGCAGGACTGATTCCGTTGTGACAAGCTGGCAACGGGAAGCACGGTCACCCAGCTGTGTGTGGTTCTATAAGCGCAATTAAGGGCATTGGGGCCTTCCTTGGTTTTGCTATGCTTTCGGGCTTCGGCTTCGTGATTAAATAGCTAAAATGGAGGAGGCAAGTTTTGGGTTCTTGTATATATTTTGTAGGTATATACCCATATATATATATATATATATATATATATATATATTATGGGTATAGATGTATATAATATGCAGGGGCAAGAGGAGGGTCGCTATATATATATATATATATATATATATATATATATATATATGTTTACCTAATTAATATATTAATGGAGGAGGGGCACCAGGAGCCCCTATACTTTTGCAGCTGCTGAACTTTGATCCGGCCAAGCAGATGACCACTGTTGGGCCAACGTGCGTCTGGATAGTGAGATAGCTATATAGGACTTAATCCATGTCCTGCAAATCAAAGTGTGGCCCCTCTGTGACAGAACCCGTCGTCTTGGTGTCCACCTGAGTCTGGCCTGCATCACCTGACGGATCACTCTCTTCATCATTCAGGAAAGGGCGCCAGGCTGTCAGCACGTTCACACCATCATCTGCTCCCGTACTGGCCTCTGCAAGTGTGGAGGATGGAACCATAGTCAAAGAAGGGCCAGAGGACTGCCCGTCTTGGTCACCAGATCCTGCACCCACATCCACTGGAGCCGGTTGGGAATAATCGCAACGACGAGAATGATAACGGCCGGCACTGTGGTGGCACACGGAACAGCACGAACGAAATCCGTTCCCAGTCAATCGGGGACATCCCATGCTAGAGCACGGATCCGTCGCTTGCCTGGTCTGAGGCCGGTCCCTTGCTAATCTCCTCTGAAAGCGTCGGCATCGACTGGTGTGCGCAACTCCAGCAGATTGTACACAGAGGGAACAGCAGGTGTCATGTCTGCCCACGAAAAAATGAACAGTACATGCAGCTACTCTGCATTGCCGGAGATGAGGAGCAGCAAAGATGTTTGCCATGATATGCAGAACTATCCAAGGGGCCGGTGTCAAGCCAAAACTGCAATTTGGGGCATGGGAATCATCATTTAACTTAAGTAGAACCAAAGTCGCCGACCCCGAATCAAACGGAAAAGGGAACCCTAGAGACCCTTTGGGAATGGGGGGCGGTGTTGCGGTGCTATATATATAACTCTACATATGCTAGCTACATGGATAAATTGCTAAGTATATGGGTTTATGGGTAAAAGAGCTCTGTGCTCCATGGTGTCTGAGTTGGCATCGACTGCGGTGATGCAGTGCAAGGTGTGCTACCGTGGCAATCCTATAATGCTGAAGAACTCGGGGCTCACCTTGAGGTTGGGCTTTAGGAGCTGCAACCCCAAATTCCAACAAACTCCCGCAAGAGTTCTGATAGGTACATATATAGCGAGACACATATAAACGAAACGACAGATGAACACAGATAAAGGGAGGTAGATAGATATGTAGGAATATAATTCTCTGGAAGTCTAGACTCAAACTTCAAGCCCAAGGCCCTTGAAACCATCAACTCCAGGCTTTTATCCGAAAACAGAATCGGGCCCCCGCTGAGTGTCGTATGGCCTCATAAAGGGGCTTAATTTGCTTTAAAATAAGGAGATATGGGTTGCTAGGATCGAATCATATCTGTATAGGAACCCAAGCCAACCCTGGCCTACAATGTACATGGGGTGTGGGTGACGAACCCTGCAGCCGAAACCTAAATCCCGGGCCTCACGAACCCTGTATATATATATATATATATATATATTACATATATATATATATATATATAGAGATCGATACACGCATAGATTGGGTGTATGTATATGTATATATATATATATATGTTTGTATGTGTGTGTGTATATATATATATATATATATATATATATTATACATATAAACCCAGTCTATGCGTGTATCGATCTATAATATATATATATATATATATATATATATCAGATATATGGCCTTTATAACCCCGTATAAACCCCATTTTTTAAAGGCCCTATATCTCCAAACTCACGGAACCAACCCCACCTCCACATCCAGCTTTCGCTTGCGGGACCGCAGGGCCGGGATCATGTCGACGATGGCGCGTGCAAAGGCCGGAGGATATGTCCTGGGCAATTATGGATGGGTCCAGCTACTGGGAAGATCTATATCTAGAAATCATATAGAAATAGATAACTTATTCTTTGGAGTATATAATTCGGTCCGGGCACTGGGAATCCTTGAGACGTTTGTCCCCTCGGAATTTTCTAGTGCCATCCTTGCCCCTGTAGTAGATAGCCGCCGGTTTTGCTTGCAATCGTTGGCTTCGCGAAAGTTTGCCATGATGTAGTGCAGCTACAGCCATATCGTTGCTGAGGATCACGGTCCGCTTCATGCTTTTAGCTCCATAGGCTCTCATCCAGAAGTTCAGAGTATAAGCCTCGGACAGAAACTAGGATTTTACTGGAATCCTCAAAGAAACTTATTAGAGGGTCTACATTATCTATGGGTTAGAAGGTGCCCCCACCCTGTAATAGTGGTATAATAGGAATATAATAGGGCCCTAATATAATATAATCCTTATGGTCACTATTACAGGGCGGGGGCCGCTTCTAATCTATGGGAGTTATTAAAAACCAGATGACCAATATACACGAAAGGAAACTTTGGATCCAATCTCCCGCGTCATTCGAATCACCTGCCCCAGTCTCGGGTAGTTAAGCATCAGGGATCTTGCAGGTTGTTCAAGGACGTAAGTGCCTTCCATGGCAATAACCAGTAGAAGCAGGAGGCAACACCTGGGAGGGGCTCTGGGTTGTGGGATGTCTAGCAACATATGTTTTCAAAGCTTCAGATATTACATTAGTCGCAGACAAGTGGCCGGGATACAATGACGTTTGCTTTCTGCACCGAACTAATTTCTGGATTCCCGGTTGGTGTGAGGATGGAGCGCCCACTCACCCCCATATTCACGGGGACAAAGGAACTACAAACCGGTCCCAGCACCAAGACGACCTTCTGGAACTTCCCTTGCAGCAGGAGCATGCATGCCAACCTGGGCCGCGGATCGACACCAGGCTTCCACGGTGTCTAGATATCATGCATTCACTTTGTTCTTGAGGGCTTCAAGCCTCCAGGGTTTAGGGTTTAGGGTTTATAAGGTTTAGGGTTTAGGGTGTCTATACAGAGCTTACATATGGGTATATAGTTTTATGAGGTCTAAATCATAAGTCGAAACCTGGAAGTGTTTCTGAAGACACCCAAGGAACGCAAACCCAGCCTCCGATGTTACATCCATGGGCGGCTTCTTTTTTTTCTTGGAACAGGTAGGCTTATCTGCAGCCGGCAAGAGGCCGATGTCTACAGATGCGACTTCATATCCGTCCCTGCTCGCAAGCTTGCTAATGCGACCAACACCACAAAACAGATCGACAACGTCCCAAACTGGAGGACCTCCGAAGAATGCTTGGCTGCTGATCAGGATCAAGAGGTAGATGAAATCCTGGGGCAGGCAGTATACGTTGCAGCGTTATGTAGCTCCTGTAGGGTTATACATAACTGCAAACCAATCCTTGGGCGCCCCCATCTTTATCAATCGCTTCAGCACCAGATGTCTCTCTTGAGGAGTCATGGCAGGGAATATATGAAAATAATGCGGTCTCGGAGCTTATAAGGCTGCATGCAAAATTGCGTGCATTGGGCAACAAAGCTGCATGTCTGCCAGATCCCAACTGCATAATTGCAAGCTCGTGATTTGGCAGCCCTTCTAAAACGAGTCAGGTAGACGGGTGCACCTTTGAAAGTACCCCCTGGCTGCGAGGAAGCGCTGGCCACCCATCCCGAGAAGGAGCACCTGCGTGCATGAGCTTTCTCGGCTTAAGCTTGTCATGGGGGAGGATCACAGAGCTTTGAGCGGAAGCATTTAGATCGAGGGTTGGGCCTTTGTATTGAAGAAGTCTCAGCTGTTTTCTAAACAATAAAGGGCTGGGGCTTTGTATAGGGGATCGAGGATCTTTCATCGGAAGCATTCCGAGGGTTGCACGGGGCTTGGGCTTTCATGGGAAGCGGGCTAATGGGGGAGGATCAACTCAAGCTTTGCAGTATATGTGGATCGGATGCATTTACAGGGTTGGTGCAGAGCAGTTCACTTCGTCATTTTCCAGCAAGCAGCGACTTTCGGTCAGAGCTTAAAGAGCTCCAAATCCAGAGCAACAGCCGATCATGTCGTCCTGTGTTTCAACTAATTTAAGAGCTATATAGATCTAGTTTAATAGACTTACTTCAGACAAGAAACGACCTCTTCGACATAAGACGAGGCAATCAAAATGTGCAGTTGGGGTATGAATGCCCCTCCCCAGCACATCTTCAACCGATGTGTTTCAAACCACGTCCCAACTCACACAGCCCGTGATTCACGGGATCAGCCTCATTCGTTCACAGCATCACCTTACTTGATGGCAGGAGCAGCGACGCTGGGCAAAGTGAGGGTTGGCCGCAACTCCGAATCACCATGTATGGTGTAATTCACGATCTATATTTATATTAGTTTCGGGGGTTTATAGGGCTTGGGGTTTAAAATATATAAGAGCTCGGCACTGGAACTGGGAGACTCGAAACCCTGGACCCCTGACCCTCTGAACCACCCTAATTAACCTCAATCCCAGTAACCCTGCTTCTGAAGGAAGCTACGAAGAGTATATAGGGAAGCCAGGGCACGGTGCTCGTTGAGGAACTTTCGCGCCTGAGCACGTGCAACCTTGCCGTAGCCGGAAGCATCCAAAGGCCGCTCGAGAAGATGCTGATATGCAAAGCTCCAGAATTCGCCCTGCACAGGGTACATACATAGCTTGTTAAATGTATATTATATGTTATATCTATCTATATATATATATATATATATGTATATCATAGTATATATGTATATATATATATAGACACATATAAAATCGTTTATATATATATATATACATACATGTCAATATAACTATATATACATATATACATGTATACACATACGCATGTTAGCAGATCATGTGTCGTAATCGAATAAATATGACACAAAGTTCCCACCTCCCAAGTGCTCGGCGAGTCCACCTGGGGATACACAATCTTTAGGAATGAATCCACCATTGCATTGTAACGATCCAGCGCTGAACCCGCCGTCTTTGGCATCCGTCGACCAGCAAAGGTCTTTCGGCGGTTCCCGGCCGCCTCGTCCTCTGCAGGCTCCTCAGTCTCAGCATCCGGTTTGGCTCTCTTTTTTGTAGCAGCCTTGGCCTTCGCCTTGGGCTTGGGTGACTCCTTCTGGGCGCCCTTGGACTTCGGTGACTCCTCGCCAAGCTTGGACTTGGGTGACTCCTGCTGAAGCTTGGGCTTGGGCGACTCCTTCTGGCCGCTCTTGGACTTTGGTGACTCCTTCTGGCCGCTCTTGGCCTTTGGGGCCTCCTTGGCAGGCTTCTTCCCACCAGGCTTCTCGGGCTTCTGGTCGACAAGCTCCTCCTGCGAATACCTCACCGTGCCATTGTCATTCTCATTCTCGGGCTCCGATGACTCCTCCGGCTGAACTTTGCGCTTCTTGCCTTTCGGCTTTTCATCCTCGGACTGGGTGTCGCAGCCACCGCGCCCACGGCCACCTCGCCCGCGGCCACCTCGCCCGCGGCCACTTTGCCCGCGACCACGGCCAGCTCGACCCCGGCCCCGAGTATTCCCTCCACGACCACGGCCCCTTTTGTCCTTGTCCGCTTGGGCCGCCTTCTTGAAGTTCTCACGTTGATCCGTTCGCTTCACAATGGGAGCCTGCTGGGGGTATACATCTACATACACATATGATATACACATATATATATATATATATATATACATCTATATAATGTTCAGGAGTCACACATACACGATCGTACAATGAAGTATATTATGCACGGCAAACATCAAGAAACCATCACTTGCGGGTGTTGCCTCAAAGCCATCGACATCCTCATCAGAGGGCTGCTCAGGCTCGGCTGACTCCGCCTGAGGAGCGACCTTCTCCGACTCCATCTGCCCCTCAGCCTTGAAAGATCCCACCTCAGGAGCCTCCGACCCCATCTGGCCGTCGGCCTTGGCTGATTCGATCTCAGGAGCCTCAGGAGGCACAGGAGCCACCTTCTCCGATCCCATCTGGCCTTCAGGAAGCGATTCACTTGGCCCACGATTGGCCACCTCTGCTCCCTTCCGCACATCGACTTCTGGAAGCACCTCTGAATCAGGTGGCATAGGAATGCCCCCCTCTGCTTTCTCCCGTTGCTCTTCAGCTGCCGAAAGCCAGTTGACCATCGCAGCATCAGCATCATACACCTGTGTCTCATCATGCATGACACCAGCACCTGAATAGGAAAAGTTCATGTACATATAAAGGTCATCATGCACACAAGTGTATATATTTAAGGACAAGCAGCTCGGGGCAACCGGAGGGGGCGCCGAAGCCTGCTGAGACCTCCTCAAAGCCAGCTGGTACCTGGTTTAGGGGGAGGCACTATACTCACTATACACCGAGTTTGCTAACCTGGCACACACTTAGATTAGACTTCATCTCCCGGCCTCAGGGCTGCTATCTGCTGCTCCATCTGGGCTTTTAAAAGAGCTCTCTCGTGCTCCGGGCCAGGGATCTCGAAGTGGGGAAGCTTAGCAAGCTTGGGCTTGGGTGTCGAAGGTGCTGGCTCACCAGGGCTTGGCGGTGCTGTCTGAGCGATCTTACCCGGAGGGGTTGCATTGGGATTCTCACGGGCTGCTGGCTCAGGTACCTTATCAGGCTTCTCACCTTTAAAGGGGTTGCTCAGGATTGCTTTGGGCAGTGGTAACGGCTCCGGATTGCTGGAGTGACTTGCTTCGGGCAGTGGTAACGGCTCCGGATTGCTGGAGTGACTTGCTTCGGGCAGTGGTAACGGCTCCGGATTGCTGGAGTGACTTGCTTCGGGCAGTGGCAATGGCTCCGGATTGCTGCAGTCAGTTGCTTCGGGCTCCGGGTCCGGATTGCTGGAATCACTTGCTGCAGGCGTCAGGGCTCCTAGCGCCAGGGTCGTGGCCGACTCAGCGGACTCATCGAGGATAGGAGCCCCTGAATCATCCGCAAGCACATGTCCATCACTGGCATCGCCCACATATGGATCATCCACCGAACCATCCTCTAACATGAGCATGTCCGGGGCCACATCATCATCCGTACGAAGCTCGGTCCAGTACCATTCCAGGATATGAAAGAAATCCTCCAGAGCCGGATCCTGGTTTAAGACATATATATATATATATATCATACATATACATATATATAATATTATGTACGTGCATGTATATATATATATGCATGCTACCCTGGATTTTTGAAGAAGGCTGTCTCTAAATAGATATACATATCCATATTATATAGGACTTATAACCTACCCATATAAGGCTAGGGAACCCTGGGCCGCGAAGCACCACTCTTCAAGCGGCGGAGCCCGTGCGTAAACAATTTCTTGATTCCGTCCGAGTCAAGCTCAGCTTGCAGAGGGTCGTGCTTCATATCCATGTGAGCAGGGCCACGCAAAGCATTGACCTGGCCATCAACACCATGCATGCGATTCCTTTTAAATTTTGGGCATCCCTGGTATAGGTGGTTTCAGCTGCATGCCTGCCTCTCGACGCATCACTTCTATCGGGATGATCATTGGGGAATCCATCGACGGACACCACCATTCCGCGACAATTTCCAGAATCCTCGCATTACACGCCATGCCTTTGCAGCTTGGCACACCAGTCGTCCGTTCCGAAGGCCATCTCGTCATATGGCCTTTCTCCCGCAACCGCCGACGAACGGTGCGATCAGCTTCCAGCAGCCTTGCCAAGCTTCCCGGATCTGGCCCCGGTGCCGCATCGGCCATGCTGGTGCACCCAGCACACGAGTGAAACTACAACAGCAGAGCAGCTGTGAACCCAAAACCCTGCAATTCGCAATATGTAGCTCATGCCCAGTGACATGTGCAGGCTGCAGGAGCTCCAGAGTTGAACCCGCCCTAGTAGCCCCGGGGCACCTTGATGGAGAAGTCTCCCACCGGATGCCACCAAAAAACTGTACCTGTGAAGGAATGGAATGGCTTACGGTCGAACGTGCTATATATATATATACACACACTATGTATATATATATATATATATCTAAAAATATATATGGATACATACATACATATATACATATATGTATATATATATACATATATATGTATATATATATATACATATATATATATATATATATATATATATATTATACAGCATCGCGGGGAGGGCGCACTCTAATTAGTTGTTGCCAGCCATCGACAACCATGGCTGCATAAGAAGACCTGCCTATACTTGGAGGGTCGGGGGACTTAGTATAGGTAGTATATAACTCTATAGAAGTATTTTACCCTAAAAGGGACCCTAATTGGGGTTATGGTATATACCTGTAAGTCCCTAAAATAACCAGTACTAAGACCCCCGACCCTCCAAGTATAAGTCCTCCTATATAGGTCTACAACCCATGCTTGCTTCCGAGAGTTCACCGAACATCTTTAATGTGAGAATCGAGCGACTGTCCAGCGGAAAAAGAACCGAAACATGTCAACTTGGCTGTCGTGCACCTGGAGAGAAGCAGAGCGGGCAGGCACAGGCCAGCAAGCCTTTCCACGGGCATCTTAGGGGTTTGTCAAGTTTAGAGGTCTTGGAGAGGGCACTTGTAAACCTACATGCGGATTGTCTGAACACACCGGTGGTATCAGACCCCTCCAAAACCCCTAAAACCCTTGATTCTAGAAAAGCGCCGACAGGCATAAATAAGTAGCGACAATGCAAATAACAGGTTATTTCTGAAACGACTATTATTTTAGGCGCCGGGGAGGGTCCAGGCAAACATGTGTGCAGGAAGCCGAAAGAGATCGGTGAGCGAGTATGCGGCCAATGGCATCTAGTAGCCGTTCTGCTCGCCCATGTCGCCGGTTCCCAGGCCTCTGGTCTCCAACGCTGCACCGACCGGTTTCAGCAAGTGAACCTCTGCACAGTTCGGGCGCAGAGAGATCCAGGGCGATGCTCCTTGGTGGACTCTGCAGGCTTGCCTGCTATTAATTCTGCAAGCAGCACATAGAAACACATTCACAAGGCAGGTGTGTGGGCGATAAGTTGGACATGGCAGCACATCCAGCGCCAGAACGCCCTCACAGCGATCCATGGGATGGCATCAAGACACGCGCCTCCGAAGGCCTATATAGGAAGCCCATAGGCGGCTCCTGGCGGGGTGAAGGAACCCACGCGTTGAGCTGAGCTAAGGCCCCGTGCAGCTCCCCGACTCCGCTCCATTCCAAAGCAACACTCTGAAGTCGCCCAGGTCTCCACCAGGAGCACCGCTTCACGTGCACTGCGAACTTCGCAGGTGCTCACGCTCCACGCCCCGTGACATGCCAGGTCTTCCTGGTCCATTCGGTCGTTTGGCCTGCGGCGGAACGTCGCAAGACTTCTCGTTAAAACACCCGCACCTGCTTCAGATCCTGTGTAAGTCAGGAACCTCATCTCAAACCGAGTGCCCTCAAGCCGGAAGCGCATACGAGGCTTCCGGTCTCCGGTCTTCTGCTAGACTCCTAGACGCTGCTGACGCTGCTTGACTGCTAGACGGGATGAACCACCGCTGCCAGCGCGCTAGTCACCCAGACAACAAAAGCTTTGCTTCGGTGTACAGTCTCAGGATAGTCTGACCTGCTCGTGCCGAGGTTGCAGATTTTGCTTGACGTGTCCTATCTGCGAAGACCTGCGATATGGACTCGTGCTCCCATGACGCAATGGGTATGTACGTACCTTTCTGCACTTAGACTTTCCCGTCTGAATACTTTCCGCACTGGCCGGGCGCGAGGACATCGGACGGTTGTTCGCCGGCAGGGACTCAGCGACGGCACCCTATCGGTGCCTGCAGACCCGTATGGCTTTTGCCAGCTCTTTCGCATGCGGCTTCGGACACTCTTCTCCTGCAGAGCTTATCTGTGCCCTCACCCGGTCAGAGTCACAGGCTTTCGTCTGCGCTGCAGCAGACTGGGGCACCTGCAAGAGAGTTCGAACAAGATCTCCATGGCACAACCTGCCACAAAAAAGCAGGAGAGTCGCCTTCGCCTGAAGATGCAACCTGGCAGCACCGCTCCACCAAGAACGCAACAGAGGCTGCGTGAAGTTTGCGATGCAAGTCTCAAGCCCCATTGGCCACATGTGAGAATGGAGTGCCTGCCCCGGCTTGCGAAACAGGAAAGGGTCGGGGAAAGCAACAACAACTGCGGATCTGCTTCGCTAAGCAAGTTTCTGTCTTAACTGCCTCTCAGGGTCCGAACTAAAGACCGCCAGCTTCACCCACCCCTCTGAATCGAACGCTGCAGCTGCCAAGCTTGTTCTCTTACATGCAGCCGCAAGACCGTCCCCGAAGAGCTCTTCCAAGTCGTAAGCATGGCAGATCCTTCGGCATGTAACGCAGATCACGAATGATCTCGGGGTGAGCGGTGGAACAAGACAGGACTAGAATCTGCTTTGGGGTTTCCATCCCAATCTTATACCCTTGTTCTTCAATGCACGTGAGCACCCTGGCTGCTGATTGCTCATCGGAAGGGCCTGGTCAGCGATCGAGCGATCGTCGCCGCAGGCGGTTGCTTGTGGCAGATTGGTGCATGCAGACTCGCATGGCTCTTGCCAGCTCTTTCGCGTTGGTTGGGGCTCCGGGCACACTGTCTCTGTTAGAGCACGTCTGCACCCTCACCCGGTTGCGGGCTCTCTGCACCGCAGCAGACTGGGGCACCTGCAAGAGAGTTCGAACAAGATCTCCATGGCACAACTTCCCACAAAGAAGATGGAGAGTCGCCTTCGCCTGAAGATGCAACCTGGCAGCACCGCTCCACCAGGAATGCAGCAGAGGTAGCGTGAAGCTTGCGACGCAGGTCTCAAGCCCCATTGGCCACATGTGTTTATGGCACTGGCGACCGAGAATGGGATGCCTGCCCCGGCTCACACAAGATGACAGGGTCGGGCAAAAGGAAAGAACTGCCCCGCTCCTGCAAGTGACTTCGAGTTGGAATCGCATAAATTTCTGCTCGACCCAGTTTCGACATACCTTGTTGTGCTGCGATTCCCTTTCTGGAACGCGCGATGTTCAGAATACGCTTCCAGCGCAGTTTGACAGAAACCGAACGACAGGCACTCCGTGCGACTCCGGGGCCATGTTCCGCAACTGGGCGCAATTTCAACTGGGTCGGTTCACTAAAGTGCAGAAGCAAGTGCTTTTCGACGAAACCTGTGATCTGTTTCGCTAAATTAGTCTCTGTATGGTGTTTACAGCCTTCTGGAGGCCCCCTACTATACGCTAAGAAGCTCAAGTTTCAACTTGAGATGCTCGGACTCAGCGACACTACCGGGACTGCGCATGAGCCCGGGCCATGGCTAAAAGAAAAGGAGCCAGAACGCGGCTTTTGCCTACAGCGCTCAGAGTGCTCTCTGACGCACCCAATTCTGCATTAACTGCGCCTCTCAGGGTCCGAACTAAAGACCGCCAGCTTCACCCACCCCTCTGAATCGAACGCTGCAGCTGCCAAGCTTGTTCTCTTACATGCAGCCGCAAGACCGTCCCCGAAGAGCTCTTCCAAGTCGTAGGCATGGCAGATCCTTCGGCATGTAACGCAGATCACGAATGATCTCGGGGTGAGTGGTGGAACAAGACAGGACTAGAATCTGCTTTGGGGTTTCCATCCCAATCTTATACCCTTGTTCTTCAATGCACGTGAGCACCCTGGCTGCTGATTGCTCATCGGAAGGGCCTGGTCAGCGATCGAGCGATCGTCGCCGCAGGCGGTTGCTTGTGGCAGATTGGTGCATGCAGACTCGCGTGGCTCTTGCCAGCTCTTTCGCGTTGGTTGGGGCTCCGGGCACACTGTCTCTGTTAGAGCACGTCTGCACCCTCACCCGGTTGCGGGCTCTCTGCACCGCAGCAGACTGGGGCACCTGCAAGAGAGTTCGAACAAGATCTCCACGGCACAACCAGCCAAAAAGAAGCAGGAGAGTCGCCTTCGCCTGAAGATGCAACCTGGCAGCACCGCTCCACCAGGAACGCAGCAGAGGTCGCGTGAAGCTCGATTTCCGTTCGTCGCCAGTTTTGATGCTACACTTTCTGTGCTGCGGACGCTTTGCTGATCATGAACTTTGACAACAAGCGAACGAGAGCGACTGTGCGTAAGTCCTGCACACAAGGGTCTACGTCGTTGCAGAGTGTTAATGGGACTCTTCGCAGATTGGCGTTGCATGTTTACAAGGCGCCAACGTACTGGGCATAGACAGAACTTGCGTACAGCTTTCACCTGTCCTGCAGAACGCTTGTGTTGTGGACCATTGATCGAGTTTTAAGCACCTCACAGGCCCTTAATTTGGCTTGATCATACAAGGTTGTATAGTATATGGGATCTATCCCTACCCAAGCTTTGGTTTATGTGCTTCTTGGACCAAACAAGGCTTTATGTTTGAAACCGCATCGAGAGCCGAAAAAGGGTCAAACGCGTACGGCAGCGATCGATCCAAAAGCCTGATGCAGGAGAGCTTGTTGACGCCCGGCACGGAGCATGATTTCAGGATTCATAGAGAGTTGACGCTGCTCTGCTTGCGGGCAAATCTTGCCGGCGTGCCGAATACCCGCAAAGGGACTTCGCGTTCAGGCCGATTGTGGCCACGGACAGAACTGACCTCGATCTCTTCTTATGCACAAGCCTCTCACCTGCTGGTGCGGCATAGTCAACTTCTTCAGCCTTCCCGCTTAAGTTGCAAAGACTGCAGGATGCCAGTCCCTGACGAACCGAAACTCCAAACAAAGCTCTCTCAAGGGAATCTCTTTCTGCCTGTCGCCTGCAGCGCACCGGTCAGGACATCGAGGGAAAACTTGCAAGCATGCGGCTATGTGTCTCTCCTGCGACAGGAGGTATCTCATGAATAACTTCGAAGCGGAGGTGTACTTCAATCCACCACATTAGCCTCGAAGCGACACAATGCCACTGAAGCTACAATCGAGCTCCGTATTTTTCAGCATCTGGTCTGTGTGGCTTCGGTGTCCCGCGGCGACAGGAGGTATCTGACCAACCTCGAGGCGGAGCCCTACTTGAGCCCACCACAACAGTCTCGTAGGGACTGTAACTCACTGAACCGACAAGCTGTCTGGGCTGGTCTGTGTGGTTCCCACGTCTCGTGGCGACCGGACCTGACCAATCCTGAAGCAGATGCGTAGTTCGGGCCACGACAAGCGCCTCGTGGCGATGCAACCCCAACCCCACTGAAGCGACAGTCGCAAGAGGTCATGCTCAAAAGCTGCGGGATAGTACAAGGCAGAAGGCTGAGATACAGACAAGACTGTGAAAATCGTGTCCCTATACAGGCACTTGGACTAAAAACCCATTGGAGAGAAGAGAGCCCTGGCACAGGATGCGGTTAAGCCGCCCCCCGACACCGGCATTGACGTGGAGGTAAAGATAATAGAGCCCCGGCACCGCGGCAGGCGAAACGAGAGGAAGGGAACGGTCTTTGAGCGACACTTTTTGTGTCTCACCTGATGTGTTTGGCTGCATCTCGCAAGGACCGGAGTCACCTGACCAACCTCGAAACAGATGCATACTGCAGACCAACACAAGCGGTCCGTAGCGGTAGCGGTGCAACCTCACTCACACGACATATCACGACATGCTTTGTGTATTGCCTGGGCCGTGTCTCGCGGCGACGCCGCGGGACCGCACCCGGAGTGTCTGACCAACCTCGATGCAGGGCATGCTTCGGCCCACCACGTAGCTCACAGAAGTCCTCTACAGAATCACAATGAATCGTACCGGCAAAAGTTGCTCTGAGTGGACAGTGGCACGGGAGAAACTTCTGGTGCTCCAGCAGGGTACCCAGCATGGACGGTCATGCCAAATTTGTGCAGTAGTCACAGGTGCTGCACAGGGTGTAAGTGCAGCAGACTCGGGCAGACATACCCCGCTCCGAACAAGCCCGAGAAGCGGCACGCTGCGCATTGCCCTTGCACGCCAGAGCTTTGATGCTCGCGCAGGTCTATCTCGTGGCAGCGCAGGACGCGCTTCCGAAGTATAGTCTGTTGTCGAGAAGGCAATGAAGCTCGGGAGGGAGCCGCACACAGCAGCCTGCAGGCTAGGTACGTAGAGGTGCTGACGTTCATCTGATGCTGTTACGGCTGCATCTCATGCCGTGGCTGTGGCTGTGGCGCAAGGTCGTACCGTGCCTATACCAGCCCAGCATGCGGCTCACAGCAGGAGGTCCGCGATCACGACGGAGAGGGGCTAAGATGGTGCTGCTTGAACCGCATCGCATCAAAACTGGAAGCGCTGCAGAGTGCTTCACTTGGAGACTGCAGGGCCACTGTTGCTGCCCTTATAACACTTTAAACTTTCGGGCTCACCGCATGGAGCCTCGAAGCTTGCTTGAGAACCAAATTCGAATCACTCCATGTCCAACAAGCCTAATTACGACAGCAGTATACTGCTGGCCATTGCGCACCAGAGCTCTGATGCTCGTGCAGCGTGTCTCGTGTCAGTGCAGGATGCGCTTGTGAACTACTCTACCATCGACGAGAAAGCAACATGGCAGCCGGGCAGATGAGGCTAAGCGAGCTTGGTTGTTCGTTCATGAACGACTATGCATGCCGGGTCCCTTCTCCTGGCGCCTTTGAAGAATTAAACTCAGCATTGAAGGGCAGGAAAGGGAGGCAGGATATTATCACAACTCCAGCTGACCTGACACGAACGACAACGATGTTGCGAGACTCACTTGTGTTGACCTGACTTCGCGAAAATGGTCTTCAGGGAACCGTCAAGCACGTGACGGTAGCTTGCACCCGGGGTTCCGCCTGATCTGAAGGTGCAGCATAGCGGCTAGATGAAGCAGCTGCAAGAGTGTCATGACTGCCGCACAGGTCAAAAGAATTTCCTGCGACGGTTGCGTCATTCCTGCTGCACATAGGTGGACGGTAAAAGCCGTGAATGTAACCAGTTTATCTGAGCAGGACTGCCAACGGAATCCCACATCGTGCCCCAACTGCCCAAGATTGCCGGAGTTTCTCCGCATGCCGGTTGGCACGTGTCCACCACGCCGCAGTCAGCAGGCCAAGTGAAGATGTCGACATTCATCTGATGGCCGTAAGAGTGTGAGGACTGCCGTACATTGACTCAAGTCAAAAGAACTTCCTGCGCCGGTTGCGTCAGGCCCGCTGCACACAGGTGGACGTTAAATGCCGTAAGGGTATCCAATATATCTATGGAGTCTATGCCTTTATAATGCTTTTCTTTGGTCATCGTGGGCACGTCTGCAGGACTGCACACGGAACCTCACACTGTCGCTTCTTCGTCGTGACCCCAACCGCCCCGGAATGCCGGCTCACCCATGTGCGGTACAGAGCGGTCAGCAGGCTAGGCGGCTAGGCGATGGTCTCGCTTGAAGCCGATGCTGTCACGGCTGTGGAACCGATCTCTGCAAGCTCGTTATGTGCCCACCATCCCCGCATCTATCTAGAGAGGCTCAGTCGATGCGGAAGCATGATTACGAAGCGGGGCAAAACGCTGCCTGAGCCTGCATCGTGCCCGGACCAAAACAATTGCAGGGCTCCTGATGCCAACTATTGGGCTCAGGGGTTCGGAGCCACACGTGTCGAACCTGCAATCACATCAGGTCCGCTGCATGAGAATGGGCTGCAGATGCGGGGATTGTAGGCAACGCAGCTATTTTGAGATACCCCACACCCCCTTCACGCCTTGCGGTGAGCCCAATCGACGTGTGCACCAAGTCGCATCAACGCGGCTAGTCACTTGAACTGCACCCTCAGCAGCCCCGCTGGTGTCGAACTTTCGGTTGCCAAGCGGTGGCCAGGAAGATCACGAGGCTGTGCTCGAATGCGCATCGCACCCTCTTGAGCCCGTCAGGGATCTGAGTTCCATTTGAACCAGGGCAGTCAGTGTTTGCAAGCACTTTAGGGGACGTTCAATGACTTCCTGGATCCTGCTGTAAGGGATCGGGTCCGGGTAATAAGACACCGAGAAGAAAGCAAGGATGCTGTTTTGTGAGCTCCACAGCTGTTTGCTTCGCGCTCTAGCACCACTTCAACTTGCACGCGATCGTGTCGCACCGGAGACCGGTTGCAACAGACAGCGCCGGCAAGTTGCTGTGCAAACAAACAAAAACAGCACTTGGCGGTGCATGCGATCAGCATGCATGACCCCAAGCTGATTCCCAAGCTGACTTCGAAGTTCCCACGGCAGGAAAGGGAGGCGGGATGTTATCACAACTCCAGCTGACCTGACACGAACGACAACGATGTTGCGAGACTCACTTGTGTTGACCTGACTTCGCGAAAATTGTCTTCAGGGAACCGTCAAGCACGTGACGGTAGCTTGCACCCGGGGTTCCGCCTGATCCGAAGGTGCAGCATAGCGGCTAGATGAAGCAGCTGCAAGAGTGTCATGACTGCCGCACAGGTCAAAAGAATTTCCTGCGACGGTTGCGTCATTCCTGCTGCACATAGGTGGACGGTAAAAGCCGTGAATGTAACCAGTTTATCTGAGCAGGACTGCCAACGGAATCCCACATCGTGCCCCAACTGCCCAAGATTGCCGGAGTTTCTCCGCATGCCGGTTGGCACGTGTCCACCACGCCGCAGTCAGCAGGCCAAGTGAAGATGTCGACATTCATCTGATGGCCGTAAGAGTGTGAGGACTGCCGTACATTGACTCAAGTCAAAAGAACTTCCTGCGTCAGGCCCGCTGCACACAGGTGGACGTTAAATGCCGAAAGGGTATCCAATATATCTATGGACTATGCCTTTATAATGCTTTTCTTTGGTCATCGTGGGCACGTCTGCAGGACTGCACACGGAACCTCACACTGTCGCTTCTTCGTCGTGACCCCAACCGCCCCGGAATGCCGGCTCACCCATGTGCGGTACAGAGCGGTCAGCAGGCTAGGCGGCTAGGCGATGGTCTCGCTTGAAGCCGATGCTGTCACGGCTGTGGAACCGATCTCTGCAAGCTCGTTATGTGCCCACCATCCCCGCATCTATCTAGAGAGGCTCAGTCCATGCGGAAGCATGATTACGAAGCGGGGCAAAACGCTGCCTGAGCCTGCATCGTGCCCGGACCAAAACAATTGCAGGGCTCCTGATGCCAACTATTGGGCTCAGGGGTTCGGAGCCACACGTGCCGAGCATGGCTCGACAGCCTTCAGAGCACTCTACGTCCAAACAAATATCTCCTGCAGATCCGTACAACAGCATGGGCTACAGATGCGATGAGTTTAGCAAGCCGAGATCCCGAACGCTCTCCGCTCCCCTCGTTGACCCCTAAAAATGGAAACAAGAAGGTCACCTTCATTTGTTCATGTGCATGACACATGACGCCTCACATCACCGGTCACGGGTCGGAACCCCGAATGTCTAGGATTGCCCGGATGTTCGGGTCCAGTGTGCGTTGATGGCATACCACGCGGCATTTGTACAGCCTTTTGAGGCATAAGTATGTGACAATTGCTTAAGGTCAATACAGAGTCCAAACCTTGGCTTCCCCGTGCAAACATATGAATTGAAGTTTGGCAGGTCTCCGCAACTCGAGTCATAGGGTCCGGGCTTGTAGTACAGAATGCGCAGACGCCGCGAAAGCAGCGTCGAAAGGAAACACCACAGAACAGCCGGGGTGTCTCACAAGTGACATCAGTGCCGGTGCATCTTCACCAGTGGGCCTTGCAGAGGAACACATAGACGCCACGGCTCAAGGGCACCGCTACGACTGCATACATGCACGAATCTGCACGAATTGGCATGCACCTCAAAGCATTCAGCAAGGACAGGCTCTGACCTTGGCTGCGAGAGTGAATTTGCACCTGCAGCGGCCTGCAAAAACAAATGTCGAAGCTTTCAAGATTGAGGAGGGGATTTGAACCTGACTGCCAGAAATCCTGAATCTCCATCTGCACTGGAGGCATACCGGGCACCGATCATCCTCTGACTTCGCGCACAGACGTTGCAGCAAGCAAGTTTCCCGGCCTCAACGCAAGAAATCAAGCTGGAGCCCCTAGCTGTCCACTGCTTCTGATGCGGGTGGCACCACCTGCGCCACCTGTGGATCTGGTGCAGGCACACGCTGCATCTGACACGGACAGCTTCCGTCACCGCAGCACGTCTGCGTATGGCTGCAGGCAAGCACAAGAAAAAACGGTGCAGAAAAGGTGCAGAAAGTTCCGGCCGACACGCATGCTGCGGCTGAGACAGCTGAAGATTCATGATCAACTTTATGCACCACAGACATGTGCCACAGCAGCATCGTCTGAGTCAGGGCTTTGACGCAGATCGGGCAAAGTCAAGCCTTGCATCATGAACGGAACTGAGCACGAGAGCTGAAGCGGTGCCCGCGGTGCCCGCGGTGCCCGCTGCCGGAAGCCCAAAGGGTCTGAATCCTAACATGACAGTGCCCGCTGCCGTTTGCCTTGACAGGCTTTGCCCTCGCCGTCTCTGGTTCGGGGACATAGGACTCGTCCTCTGGGCCCCCCGCCTTCTGCTTTTTAAGGGATTGTTACAGATGGAGACAAGATTTAGGGCCAGGGACTGTGACTAATCTCGACTGGAGCCGTGAACACCTGCTGCAGGTCCATGAACAAACTCTGCGCAAGAGCCGTGAAGGTTCTGAAATCTGGACCTTCGCGCGCGACTGTGATGTAGACTTGAGGGTCTCATGCGGTTTAAGGTCTTGATAATAAGGCTCAAGGGTCGTGGGCACAGGGGTTTTGTGAGTTTATGAAGCTTGATCTAGACAGAGACCTTGGCAGTCTTGCAGCGAAGCCCAACGTCAGAACGCACAGGACCGACAGTGCGACGCGACGACACCGCGCAAATGCCCGCAATAGCTCTCGACTCTCGCGACGTTCTTGCACGATGCCCTGGGCCCGACGTGGACAGTCAAGCCCGCAGCTGCATCCACGAAAGTCGTAGCACTTCTTTTTAAGGCGAATTGAAGGTCGCAGCTCAAAGCGTTGATCTGGTAGAGCGGGACCAAAGAGACTCGACATGCTTGTCAAACGAGGTCGCGAAATCGCACTCGGCGGTCTCTCGAGTCTCCCTCTTCTACCACTTACTCTCCATTTTTACCTGTCTACGTTCTCGCTCCGAAATGTTCAAGTCATCGGATCAACTGATCGGGCTTTGCATTCATGCGTTCCTGGCAGATGAGATCTCCCCGGTGCCCGTGTGACCGCCAGCCTCCGCCTGCTTTCCATTTATGGCTCTGGGTATGGTGGTGCTCAGGGTTATGGCTTTGGTGTTTTGGGTGCTCTTTGCAGTAGGATGTCTGGGAGTTAAACAAGATCTAGTGCTCAGCTTTCTTCTTCCTGTGCCGCTTGTGAGTTGGCATGGTTTCAATTTCTAGGGCTCAGAAAACATGTGTTCCCTTCACCATCAAGGGCGGTCTCGATGTTTCAGTCTGCTTCGGATTCCATTGGTTTTGCCAAGACCTTACGGAACCGAGCGCGGGAACCCTGAAGGCCCGCCTCGGTCGCTGCATACAAGACGTTGATCACGAGATGTCTAGCCTGCGGCAGACGCACTCGGCGGACAGCTGCTCCACGAAACAGCTCAAGTCCAGGCTACCCTGCCCTTCCTAATTCGCAAAAGCCGCAAGCAAAACTCCTCAAAGCTTTACAGCCCCTCCCGAGCATGCAAAGACAACACGGTCCTCCGACGAACGAGGACGTCAAGAAGCCTAAGGCGGAACTGCAGTGGGGACCTGGCTTGTGGAGCTCAGAGAAATGTTCGAGCATTCAGGGCGAAGCACCGCGATTGGTGGCAGAGGTGTGTCTGCATGTTTGGGTTCAAGTCAAGATCTGCAGCCTTGCACTGATAGTTGCCTTCCAACATGGCGTGCTTGAGGAAACCATTGCTAGTGTGGCACCTAGAGAGTGTGGATCAACCCCGAATGCCTGGCACATATCCCCATCTATCGGCTGAAGCCATATGCGACATCGCCGAATGCTGCTCCAAGACGCTGCCTTCGCCGAGCTGCCGCAAAAACGTGCGACATGGAAAGCGATACACAAATCACAAGCTTCAACAAACAATCATTCTACTATGGAATCAGGCGTTGAAATACAAGCTTGCTAACTGACAACGTGCCATGGTTCCCACGCGCAACGTGCATACCCCCATGAGCCGAAACAACGCTTCAACGGGCCAATTTGTCGGCGAGCCTGGCAACAACCAGCTAAGTCATACCTCCAGCTCCGAAACCGATAAAGTTGAGGTTTACCACATACAAATTGAGATAATGATCGGCGTATCCATTCACTGGTATGAGTAGGTAAGCAATTAAGTAAGTATGCATGTATGCATGTATGTATGTATGTATGTATGTATGTGTGCCTGTGTTCCTGTAGGTCTGTATGTATGTGTGCATGCATGTGTGTGTGTGTGTGTGTGTGTGTGTGTGTGTGTGTGTGTGTGTCAGTGTGGGCGTTTTTTTATTGTGTCTGTGTGTGTGTCGTGTGTGGGTGTGTGGGTGCGTGTGTGTTGCGTCTCCGCTTTCATCCAAGTCCTGGTCTTTCCAATGTTCCTCGGGCCCTGTCGAAATTACTTCCACTGTATCACGGATGTGCATTGACAACGGATGTTTGGAATATCATTGGCAATTGGCAGCATGCTTCTTTCTATGTGGCTCAAATGGCTTGCAACTTCCAATCTCCGTTGAATTGCCTGGTTTCATGGCGAAGTCAAGAAGAGAAGATGATATGATTGCGAAGTAGGAGATCTTCTGGATTCTCGTGATGTGCGTATTCATTCCAAGGATGCTCTGTTCAGGTGCTGCTTGAGAGCATCACGCCAAATAGCTTCGTGCATCCCTGTGGCTGGAGCCCAGAGCCATTTGCCTGCCTTGGTTTTGGGACATTTGACAAGCCAAAGCACCGCCAGAACGTGTTGCACACGTGCTGACTGTGCCCAAAGCATGATGTAGCTCATAAGCTTGACTCCAGAAGGCGAATCCATAACATATCGGATGAAAGAAGCATCAGTCAAACCTGTACTTATCATAGTTGTCAAAACACGTATACATCATGTTCTGCTTTCATGTCTGTTCGTGCTCCTCCGTCCTTGTCTAGTCAGGGCCACAGAGTGTCCGACTCCAAGAAGGGGGCGTCCGGGAATTGTCAAGTTTGTGCTGTGGCATTCCTTGTGAACGGGCGCCATTCCACAACGCTTCACGGGATGAACCAGATAAGGAGACGGAAGCTGCTTGTTCTAAGATGTTACGTGCTCTGCAGGTAAATGCTCTGTCACACAGAGCCTGGCTTCCCTCGATGCGTAGCAACTTGTTTGGGACGGTAGCATCACAGAGACGTGCCCCAGCATTGCTACTGAACTCCTTACTGCCACGAATTTCATACACAGGTATATATATATATGTATATATATATACATGTATATCACACTTCTGATCTTTGCCGGTTCGTATGAAATTCTGCAGCGAGCCTCCAGACCCCGAGTGTCATGCAACACCCTAACATCGCATACTTATGCGCGTAGATTTTGGTCTGCGCCGCGGCGTGCAAAAGCGCAGCGATATCTGTCTTGAAGCGACGCACCCCACTCCGGGCATCGACGCATCAATTCGATGCACTCGGCACGGCTTCAACAAAGACTTTGAAAACTGGAAACATTGACCAGTTCGGGGTGGCGGGTGCGGGCGTCCAACACGCAAAGCCAGCAGCTGTATCTTCACCGAAACACGAAAGGACAGAAGGGGAGCTGTCTCTTGGATGTAAATTTGCAGAACTGGGCCCAAAGTTTCCAGAGCACTCTTAGCACAAAATGTAAAGAGCTCGCTATAACCGAAGACGAAGACTGCATCAGCCCCGAGCAACTGCTGCAAGCCTTCGCCGAAAGCTGCTGTTCTGGATCTCAGAGCAAGCCGGGGCAAGTAGCAATGGCATCGCAAAAGGCAGTAGAAGTGGCCCTGTGTGTCACAGCAAAAGCCACAGGCACGACTACTCTCGCGATAGTGCCGGTTACTGCAGCGGATGCAAGGATGGAAAGGTACGAAACGTAGCAGCATTTGACAGCTGCTGCATGCGAAGGAGTGTCTGCAGCCACAAGACCAGAAGCCTGAGCAATGCTCGACATTTCACACACCAAGCAGCTCAGCACACTGCCAACACTGGACGCACCCATGTGCAGGGACCTTCAGCGCAGCTGACGAGGAAGGCAGCACGATTTGCTCACAAGAGAAAGCCGAGCTACAGGCCTATCACCTGAGCCGGCCAGTGGCAACAAGAGAAGGCAAGTCAATATTGGATGCGTCGACAGAACTATCAAGTTGGAAATGTTCCACTGCATCTGTGAGAACGGGCACGTAAGAGGTGCTGAGGCCGCGAACTCAACACCCCATATTGACTAGGCATGACAGTCATTGACAGGCTCTTCATTGCAGACGGCTAACGTGACAGTCTATCTTCGACTCTGCTTGCCTGCCATTTACCAAGACTTGCATCATCAGGTGTGAATTCTCACCTCCGTCAGATGGCGATTCGGAACTTCACAACAGAGGCTACTGCACTGAATACGGCGCACGTGGAGCTTCTGATGTTGCCTCGATCATCTTCAAAGCCAGGGCAAGAAAAAATGGCCGAAACCCTGAGAAAGGGCAGAGATTTCACCCACACTCTCGACACAATGGCCTTGTTGGTTGTGCGGTGCAACATTCCTCAGCTCCGACGACGACAGCACACTTTGCCAGCACGTGGAAGCCGAGCTGTTAGCCAGGTCCAACGTGCTCTAAAGGAAACAGCCGCGGATGTCGGAAGGTGCACATTGTCAGAGATGCTGGCCTGGGATTGCGGGAAGTTGTCCATGAGGCTTGAGACCAAGAATGAATCCACACCCAGCGTAGCTGCTGTGTGTGGGACATCTATCGACGTCGTTCCATCACATGCCGAATTTCCAGAGAAACCCCATGATGCCAAGTGCCACCTTCGGACGCGGAGCAGTGTCCTGAGGCAACAATCATCAGTAACCTCTGGCAAAGCCGCAGCTTCCGCTGGTCTGGGCGATGGGGCATGGAGCCCACGAGACCACCGTCACCTGCCGAGACTCTGAAGGACTGGAACCGCATCTTGCCGACACTCTCCGGGCGACGAGCAGCCCTTGAGACCCGAGCAAAATCTGCTTGACTTGACGACCATGAAAACTTCCTGTAACCTACGCGGACCCGAAAGGATGGCGGAAATCTTATCTGCTGACCAGAAAAGCGACATGCGGTAAACGCCCTCGAACGGCTGAAGCGAGCCGGCTCAAGTAACTGCCCAATGGCAGCTAATGGCCATCTCCGCGGAAGAGAAACCAGAAAGACACGTTCGGAGACATCCTTACTGTTGAAACTCGGCTGGACACAGGCCTTCCGGGCCAGGCGACAAGCCGTACGAGGGCTAAAGGCATGCAGTCTGAACCTGAATTGCCTCATTGGTCGAAGCCACGATTCAGATATGGAGGACAATGCTCCGTTGCTGACTCGGCACTCGGCAAGACTTCGGAATCCCGAATACAGAGGAATCTGGGTGTCTTTGCACCGGCGCAAACAGCTGGAGGTCCTCAAGGCCTGCGCTTGCTAAGAGTGCTACGGCCTTGTTGCCTGTCCCTGGGTGCACCATGTGCGAGAAATGCTCGGTCTTGTCTCAGTCTTGACAAGGTTGACTGCAAGCACTGCTGTGAACTCTGCAGCCTTGCTTGCTGAGGCTTCCACGAGACGGCATCAGGGCAATACCCAGGCAAGCCCGAACTGCAGAAGGCAGCAGTTTATCAAACCGGACATGTTTCTGCTCGCAAGGTGAAACTAGCACCCACACCATCAAACGGCCCCAACGAGCCCGTCGCAAGCACGGCTCAGGCCCTAAGTAACCGACCAATGGCAGCTCATTGCAGTCTCCACCGAATAGAAAGACAACTTCGGAGACATCCGTCCTGTTGAAACTCGGCTGGACACAGGCCTTCCGGGCCAGGCGACAAGCCGTACGAGGGCTAAAGGCATGCGGTCTGAACCTGAATTGCCTCATTGGTCGAAGCCACGATTCAGATATGGAGGACAACGCTCCGTTGCCGACTCGGCACTCGGCAAGCCTTCGGAATCCCGAATACAGAGGCATCTGGGTGTCTTAGCACCGGCGCAAACAGCTGGAGGTCCTCAAGGCCTGCGCTTGCTAAGAGTGCTACGGCCTTGTTGCCTGTCCCTGGGTGCACCATGTGCGAGAAATGCTCGGTCTTGTCTCAGTCTTGACAAGGTTGACTGCAAGCACTGCTGTGAACTCTGCAGCCTTGCTTGCTGAGGCTTCCACGAGACGGCATCAGGGCAATACCCAGGCAAGCCCGAACTGCAGAAGGCAGCAGTTTATCAAACCGCACATGTTTCTGCTCGCAAGGTGAAACTAGCACCCACACCATCAAACGGCCCTGACGAGCCCGTCACAAGCACGGCTCAGCGCGCAAGTAACTGCCCAATGGCAGCTAATGGCCATCTCCGTGGAAGAGAAAGGCCGTTTCGGAGACATCCTTCATCTTGAAACTCGGCTGGACACAGGCGTTCCGTGGCAGGCGACACGCTTGTCGAGGGTGCTACGGCCTACTTTCCTGGTCTCATCATGTGCGAAAAGTACTCGGTCTTGTCTCAGTGTTGACAGGGCTGACTGCAAGCACTGCTGTGAACTCTGCAGCCTTGCTTGCTGAGGTTTCCACGAGGCGGCATCAGGGCAATACCCAGACAACCCGAACTGCAGAAGGCAGCAGTTTATCAAACCGGACATGTTTCTGCTCGCAAGGTGAAACTAGCACCCACACCATCAAACGGCCCCGACGAGCCCGTCACAAGCACAGCTCAGGCCCTAAGTAACCGGCCGATGGCAGCTAATTGCAGTCTCCACCAAAGAGCAAGACACCTTCGGAGACATCCGTCCTGTTGAAACTCGGCTGGACACAGGCCTTCCGGGCCAGGCGACAAGCCGTACGAGGGCTAGAGGCATGCAGTCTGAACCTGAATTGCCTCATTGGTCGAAGCCACGATTCAGATATGGAGGACAATGCTCCGTTGCCGACTCGGCACTCGGCAAGCCTTCGGAATCCCGAATACAGAGGCATCTGGGTGTCTTAGCACCGGCGCAAACAGCTGGAGGTCCTCAAGGCCTGCGCTTGCTAAGAGTGCTACGGCCTTGTTGCCTGTCCCTGGGTGCACCATGTGCGAGAAATGCTCGGTCTTGTCTCAGTCTTGACAAGGTTGACTGCAAGCACTGCTGTGAACTCTGCAGCCTTGCTTGCTGAGGCTTCCACGAGACGGCATCAGGGCAATACCCAGGCAAGCCCGAACTGCAGAAGGCAGCAGTTTATCAAACCGGACATGTTTCTGCTCGCAAGGTGAAACTAGCACCCACACCATCAAACGGCCCCAACGAGCCCGTCGCAAGCACGGCTCAGGCCCTAAGTAACCGACCAATGGCAGCTCATTGCAGTCTCCACGGAAGACAAAGACCCCTTGCATCAACCGGACACAGATCTTTCGGGGCAGGCGACAATGCGGTGCAAGCCTTGTAGCACGTCGGGCTCTAGGCATCCCTAGACCTGAATTGCCTCATTGGTCGAGGTCGAAGCCTCGATTCAGTGACTCACCGCCACAATCTTATGCTGCTGCCTCTGCACACCTTCGGAAGTGAGGCAAGTTTCTGTGTGCCCAAGTCTACATGTCCCCCGACAGCCCAGGACTAGGAGACTCTCACGAGTCTTCCGTAAAGCCAGCTGCTCGGGCTGCTGCGAGAGAGACTTGGTCTGGACGTCGTAGCATTTTCGGGATGGCCCTTTTGTACTCTGCAAGACCCTTCTTGTCGCCATTCACAACTGGCCAGACCACGGCATCACTGCCCGACTCCGCTCCATGCCTAAGCAACACTCTGAAGTCGCTGAGGTCTCTTCGAGGAGCATCGCTCCACGCCGCGCATTGCAAACTCCGCAGGTGCTCATGCCCCGTGACATGCCAGGTCTTCTTGGTCCGTTCGGACGTTTGACGGCCGGAATGTCGGAAGACTTCTCGTCACCAGGCCGGCACCGGCCTCAGATCCCGGCCCTATCAAAGCCGGAAGTCAAGAGGCTTCCAGTCTCCCGTCTCCGCCCCAAGTGTTAGAGAAAGGGATGAACAACCGCTGCCATCCCGGCTCTGCAAGAGAAGCTCCGTTTCGGCTTGCTTTCTCGGGATACTGCGAGCTGTTGTCGAGGTTTCAGATTTGAAGTGTTCTGCTTGCGAAGTACGTCGGCTGCCACATGCGCGGTGTGTAAAAGTATCCTCTCGGGAAAGAACGGAGCCTCAACATATTGCGTTGTACTTCACCTTTTCCCATCACAAACAGTATCTCATAGTTGACACAGTAATTGGCACTGCACCGCCCTGCACGACCTGTTGCTTCTGCTCCGATTCTCACAGTTTGCGGAAGTGCTACCCTGCTACACCGCCAGATAGTTCAGTGTGGACTGGTAGCTTCTTCTATGATCAGAATTTTGTCTTCAACCTTTGGCCTCCATGCTCGATAACAGGTCTGTGGCACACATCAGACTTCAGCCACGGCTTGGGCTGCGGGCGCTTTGTGGGAATTGCCTGTTTCTGGTTGTATCAGCTGTAGTCTTCTGCGGAGGGGAGATTGTGGCAGTAAGCACCTGCTGCGGCCTGGCTGTCTTCTGCTTTGCAGTGCAGTCGCAGCCTCGACTCTCAGCCAGTGGAACACTTTCGATGACCGCACTGAATCTTCTGAGCCGCATGCTACCGTAGCATCGTGCTTCCATGCACACAAACACCTCTCGATACATCAGGCTTTGCAGTGGGACTGCTATAGTCTTTGTGGCTGGACGTATGCTGTGGCTTTTGTGACGACTTGGTGGCATGCCCACCCTGGCCGTGCCAGCTGCCACTTATGTATGAGCTCGCCAAAACGAAAAAACTTATGCTTACAAAGCTGCATCGCGGATGTCTCCTGAAAATGACCGGTATCCCTGGAAGGAGGCACTAGCCCACAGAAGTCTTCAGGCAACTGCAAAACAACTTAAGGTTAGAGAGAGTGGTGTCTTGCTGCACCTTCTCTTGCCTTCCGAACCTGCCCAAACCATCTGCGTGCATTTACACATAGTAATATATACCTACCTATTTATACCTATAAGTAATGATAGGTCTGATAGGTGCGTGCGCGCGTACGAACCTGTAAGCACGGCTACTTCCTGTCTTGCAGCTGCAACGAGTCTGAGGACGGCCAGTTGCTCGCAGGCAGGGATTCAGCAACAACCGCATCGCTTGCAGACGGACCTGGCTCTTGCTTGCTCTTTCACCCTGGGCCTGAGCTTATTGCAAACGCTATCGCCAGATCTTGCCCACCCGGCGGCAGGCTTTCGTCAACAAGACGTCCAACAAGCGAATCAAAGTTCTCAACAACGGAATTGAGGAGTTCCGGCACACTGAGCATCAAGAGCTTTCTGAGGCGACCGCTTTCGCCTGACTGGCTTGTGTAGCTGCGCCGAAAAGTTGTGAAGTGTGCCGCGGTACTTTACGCATACAAATCGACAGGTGTAGTTCACAGCCGCAGACACCATGTGCATGCGGACATGTCTCGGACCAGCAGCATTCCGCCAAGAACGTAGCAAAGGCTGCGCGAAGCTGGCAATGCAGGTCTCATGCCCCCTTTGCCAAACGTCTTCGTGGCCCTTTCGACTGGGAATGACATGCCAGCCCCAGCTCGGGAAAGGGTGCAGGGTCGGGGAGAAGAAACGAAGAGCAGCAGGAGCTTGTGGCGTGCTGCTTTCTGGGCAAGATGACTGCGAATCCGAATTTTTACCTGGCGGGCCGTTTGGTGCTCAAAAGTCCGCTCGGCCCCTGTTTGGAAAAACTTCTTGTACTGCGGACACTTGCCTGGAACACATGATGTTCAGAGCGCGATCGCAGCACGTTAACAAAGAGGGACCGATCGCAATTTCGAGAGCTGTTTTGTCTTGCTGGCGCATAATGTTCTGCAGCCAAGTGCAGTTTCCGCAGAGGCGAATGCGATTTCACGAAATGCACGGATCCTATAGGTCCAGATTCCAAACGAGAGACTGCAAGCTTGCTTTGACCTTCTGAACCCAATACTGCAACTTTTGCCACCCTTGCTCCCTTATAGGCAGCTGCAAGACCTTCCCCGGCAGCCTCTTCCGAGCCTTCGGCGTGGCAGATCCTGAAAGCGCAGAGTATATATCACCAACGACAGGCAACGCGTGGCTCCTGGTGAGCGGAACAAGACTCGACTGCAAGCCACTTCAGGGTTGCCATCCCATGAGCACATTCACAGATGCGACGTATACTATTACTAGCCTGACTGATATGAACAGAACCACGTTTCAAGACCAAGGACCGCTGGCGGACCTGCAGCCCAAACCCCACCATCCGAAAGGTCCCAGTGGTCCTTACCTGTAGGCTTTGACTACGACTACGAAGGACCCAAGGTCCTGCAAGTCATCGTGGCAGGACCTGCTGCAAGGAAGCGGGAGTGGTGCCTTCGCCTGAAGATGCAACCTGACAGCACCACTCCACCATGAGAGCATCGGCTGCACGAAGCTTGCAGTCCACGTTCCAGGCCACCGTGGCCACATGTCTTCAGGGCACTGACAACTGGGATTTGAATGCCTGCCCTGGCTCGCGAAAGAGGGCAGTGTCGGGACTGGGGAAGAAAGAACTGCGGCAGCAGGAGTTCGCAACATGCAGTTTTCTGGGCAGCATGAAGGCGAATTCGAATTTCTATGCCTGGAGGGCCGTTTGGCACACACTTTTTTGCTGGACACCAGTTTTGAGGATACTCTTTTCTATGCTATACACACTTGTCTGATACATGCACTTCGCAACAACATTAACTTTCACAAAACAAGAATGCACGCATATCTGCCTAAGTCTTGAGCTCGAGGCCTGCGGAAGGCACCGATTGCAGCTCCTTCCAAGTTTACGTCGTTGCCTGCCTCGGTGCAGAGGTATGGGATTCATGCTTACAAGGTCAAGGAGGAAATTGGGCATGCCGAAAAGTTAGGTAGAGCTTCCACCGGTCCTGCAGAACTCTTCTGTGTTGGACACGTCAGGAACTTATGGGTGCCCTAAGCGGGACGAAAGCACAGGGCTGTGACGGAATTGTAGAGGGTTGTTTATGGGATACCCCCATCCAGCTGTTGGCCAGATTCAGTGAACTTCTTAAGAACTTCTTAAATTAAATGAAAAGCACAGAGATCCGAAAAGGGCCACGTGCGGCCGCGATCCAAAAGCCTGATGCACGAAAGCTTGGTTATGCCTGCCACAGAGCAGGGTTTTAGAGTTTGGGGAGGTGGAGCGGGCAGGTGCATGTTGATGGCGACCTGCTTGTGCGTAATTCCTGCCGCCGGTGTGGGAGCAAATGCTGACGTTTGAGGCGGTGCCTTGCGGCCATGCGTCTCACCTGATGTGGCTCCCCCGTCTCGCAGCCAGCGCAGGTACCTGAATTACCTGACCAACCTCAAAGCAGATGCATTCTTCAGCCCTCCGCAAGAGCCTCAGCGATGCAACCTGAAGCGAATGTGTCTCACCTGGCCTGTGCCCCTCGAGTGAGCAGTACTCGGCCAAGCTCGAAGCCGACACATACTCTATGTGTCTCACCTGGTCATTGTGACTCCCGGTGTCTTGCGGCGACCGGCGGCACCTGACCACCCTCGAAGCAGATGCATATATGTCAACCCACCAGAAGTGTGTGGCCTCGTGGCGAGGCAACTTCGCAGAAGTCCTCTACAGGATCACACAAAATTCGCTCGAGAAAAGGTTGCTCTGAGTGGATAGCAGCACAGAAGCGACACTTGTAGTGCTGCAACCTCGTATCCGACAGCCGGGCGGAAGCGCAGCATGCCCCGGCAAACGCAGCTGCCGCTTCACATGTTGCCAGTCAGCGCCCAACAACTCTGCCAGTGGCACTTTGTGCCTGACTGGAAGCGCGCCGGTAGGCCTTGGCCGAGGCTTTGATACTCGTGCCGGTCTGTCTCATGTTATCGCAAGAGTTGCATAGCTATTCTTGCATCGAGACGAAACGCAACATCGTTGCTGGGTAGTCTGGCGAAGGGAGCTAGGCAGCAGGCACTGCTTGTCGTGTGACTCAAGACCACTGTTGAACGTCCTCCCCGTCTTGATAAACTCAATCTTCGGCTCATGATCATGCAAGACTACGCAGGCCGCCATCCCTTTACCTGGTACTTCTCAAAAAGCGGTGAAGAGAAGGGAATTCGGGAAGCCGGATGTCATGGACAGCACGCACAAATGCGACGTCTACTCTATGTTCTATGTCTCACAACTCGAACTGACCTGACGAACGGCATCGCTGTTGTGAGCAGGACTTGTTGAGGCCTGTCTTCGCAAGTATAGTCTTCAGGGGGCCTTCAAGCAGCATGGAGGTCTTGCACCTGCTGTCTTCGTGGCTGATGCACAGCAACGCAAAGCTGGCTGAATATGAAGCTGCTCCAAGAGGGTCATGACTGCGACACATTCGTTCAAGTCAATAAAACTTCCTGCCCGGGTCGTCTCAGGTCCGCGGCACAAACATGGGCTGTCAATGCCGTGAGCGTAAGCAGTTTCTCTGCATAATCGGCAGTGCAGGCCTGCCAGTAGCACCTCACACTGTCATTGCTTCGTCGGGACCCCAACTGCCCAAGATTGCCGGACTTTTTCGACATGTTGGTTTACACAGGTCCGACATGCACCGATCAGCACGCCAGGTGGGAGTGTCGCCATGCAGCCGTCGTCACGACAGAAGCGATCGCTGCAAGTATGTGACTTGCCCGCCATGGGGACGCAAGCTTAGGCTTGGCTTGCATTGCTGCCGGCAGCTCGCGAAAGAGGCCGTGGCCGCTCCCGCGGGCCTCCCCGGCCCCGGCCCGCTCCGGGCAGCGCGCGAGGTCCGCGAGGGTTGGGGGCAGCGCCGTCGGATCTGGAGCCGGGGCCTGAAAAGGATGCCGCGCTCCTAGGCCTTCCCAAGAAGATCCTGCTGCCGAAGTCAAAATGAAATTCAAAGGCGACCTGACCTGTTCTCTGCTCTCCTCCCTGATCCAGCTACCCAGAGCCCTTCGGAAGCAAAATCGCAAGGCCACAGTGCAACGGGTGCCAGAGTATGTGGTGCCCGGTTCAAAGCTGGAGGCTGCATCGGTCCATCCCCACGCAGCGCTGGAGACCCAACTGGAGCTCGAGGAACGGGGGTGCTGGTGCTGGTGTTGCTGCTGGTGTGGAGGTCCCCCAGATAAAGATCCATGTGACAGTGCATGGTGCCATGATGTGCCATGGAGCCCTTGCAACAGACGGCAGCTCCAACGGTTGGACCAACTCGCGTGAACGCGCCTTGCCATCGTGAACTGCAACATCAGCTGTGCCTACAGGCGTCAAACTCTCTTGAAGCCAAACGGTGGCCAGCGGGTAAATCATAAGGCCGTGCGTGAATCGGGTTCGCCCTGGAGCCCTGAGTCTCTCACAGGACTGTTATTTGCAGTTAACCCCAAAAGCTTAATCTGTGTTTGTAAGGACATTGGGGCCAAATGCCGCGCACTCGTAGGTCCTGCAGAAAGGGTTCGGGCTCCTTGGTCTGAAGGAAAGGACATGAACTCTCCTACTAGTGTGTGAGCTCCATAGCGCCTGGCGCTGTCACACCGCTTCAACTTGCACTGCGATCGTGTCCCATCCGGGACCGATTGCCACGGGCAGTGCCAGTGGCCCCGAGCCATGGCTACATGCAGAAGCAACGCGAGACGCAGTGCACGCAATCGGCATGCGTGGTCGAATGCTGTTTTCGGAGTTCTCAACTCAAGTTGCAGCCGGCGCGGAGTCCTGGCACCTGAAACCTCACAGAGTCATTGCATCGTCGCGACCCCACAGGCCCAATTGTCACTCCGATTCACAATTTGAGGCACGCAGCGGTCAGCAGCCCATGTGTGGTAGTGTCACCATGCGCTGATGCTGTCACGGCTGTGGCATCCGATGCTGCCATGGCTGTGAAAGCGGTCGCTGCAAGTTCGTACCGTGCCCACCAACCCTGTTTCTGGCTCAAGGCCGGAGATGCGCAACCACGACGGAGAGAGGCAAGATGGTGCTGCTTGAATCGCATCACGACTGGAAGCGCTGCCCATGCCAGTGCTTCATGTGGAGATCACAAGGATGCTGTTGATGCCTTTTAACTTGGGGAGCACATGAACTACAGAGAGAAAACTTTCGAAGCCGACTTGAGATTCGAATCACTCTACGTCCAGAAGGCTTGCGCATGTCTGCCAATGGCCCTTGGTCGCCAGAGCTTGGATTCTCGTGCAGGTCTGTCTCTCGTCGCCGCGAGACGTGCTCATGTTCTCTGCTCCAGACACCCGATTATGTGGAGGTTCTCCGCGTCTTGATGAACTCGATCTTCGATTCATGAACGATTATGCAGGCCTAATTCCTTTTCCTGGTAGGTTTGAAGACCCGAATTCAGCAGTGAAGCGAAGGAAAGGGAGGCCGGACGACATCACAACTTGAACTGACCTGACGAACGACATGGCTTTTGGGGGCCTCACTTGCAGAGGTCTGGAATCGCAAGTGTGCTCTTCAGGGAGCCCATCTTTGTGGTTGATCCGGAGGTGCAGCAGAGCGGCTAGACGAAGCTGCTGCATGTTGGCTGCAACAGTGTCATGACAGCGACACATTCGCTCAAGTCACAGAGCTTCCTGTGCCAGTCGCGTCAAGTCCGACTGCAAAAAACATAGGCTACAAATGCCGTGATGGAGCATAGTCGGCCCGTCGGCAGGCCTGCCAACAGCACCTCACACCGTCATTGCTTCGTCGGCGCTCCAACTGCCCAAAGCTGCCACCTTTTCTCGGGTCGCCGGTTCACACCTGTCCGGCACGCATCAGTGAGCAGGTTATTGGTGGCAGTGTCACCATGCAGCTAATGTCGTTGCATCTGATGTTGCTGTCGTTGCAAGTTCGTACCGTGCGCACCAACCCTGCAACCTACTGAACGGCGGTAATGCGCAATCACGACGGAGAGAGGCAAGACGGTGCTGCTTGAATCGCATCACGACTGGAAGCGCTGCCCATGCTGGTGCATGCTGGTGCTTCATGTCATGTGGAAACAGCAAGGATGCTTCTGATGCCCTGTAACCTTTCGAGCTCACCATACGGAGCAACAAGTTTCGAAGCTGGCTTGAGAGTCAAACTCGAATCACTCCACGTCCAAAAATTTTCCGACGCCGCTTACATCAGGTCCGCGGCAAGAACATGTTCTGTGAACCCTCTGCACCGCCTCTTTGAACACCACGGGCAACGGAAAGTCCACCTCTAGTCCCCTCATGGCAGCTCGTGGTCGGCAGGCTTGGTGGTGGTGTCGCCGTTCAACTGATGCTGTTGTCGCCGTGGAACCGAGTGCTGTAAGTTCGTGCCGTGCCCACTCACCTTGTGCGGTCACAGAAAGGGGCAAGAGAGTGCTGCTTGAATCGCGTCAGGACTCCAAGCATTACCCCGTGGCTTACTCGCAGACCACATGGACATGATTCACGCCCTTTAAGCTGTCGGCCGCAAGAGACGGAGCAGCACAATTCGAACATGGTTTGAGAGCCCAATTCGAAGCATGCCATGTCCAAAACGCTTACGCCTGCGTGCCAATGGCCCTTGAGCACCACAGGATTGATTCTCGTGCAGTTCTGTCTTGTGTTCCCTAGTGGCCTAGCCTTCCACCCAAAAGACCCGCAACGTCGTAGCTGGGTAACGAGGCTCAAGGAGTGGCACACGGCAGTCAGCAGGAGGCCGGGTGGCGGTGTCACCATGAAGCTGAGACTGTTGCCGCTGTGGCATCTGATGCTGCTGTGGCTGTTGAAGCGATCGCTGCAAGCTCGTACCGTGCCCACCAAGCCTGTTGCTGGCTAGAAGCTGGAGATGCGCAATCACGACGGAGAGAGGCAAGACGGTGCTGCTTGAATCGCATCACGACTTGAGCGTGCTTCATGTGGAGGGAAGGAAAGGGAGGCCGGGCGACATCACAACTTGAACTGACCTGACGAACGACATGGCTTTTGGGGGCCTCACTTGCAGAGGTCTGGAATCGCAAGTGTGCTCTTCAGGGAGCCCATCTTTGTGGTTGATCCGGAGGTGCAGCAGAGCGGCTAGACGAAGCTGCTGCATGTTGGCTGCAACAGTGTCATGACAGCGACACATTCGCTCAAGTCACAGAGCTTCCTGTGCCAGTCGCGTCAAGTCCGACTGCAAAAACCATAGGCTACAAATGCCGTGATGGAGCATAGTCGGCCCGTCGGCAGGCCTGCCAACAGCACCTCACACGGTCATTGCTTCGTCGGCGCTCCAACTGCCCAAAGCTGCCAACTTTTCTCGGGTCGCCGGTTCATACATGTCCGGCAAGCATCAGTGAGCAGGTTATTGGTGGCAGTGTCACCATGCAGCTAATGTCGTTGCATCTGATGTTGCTGTCGTTGCAAGTTCGTACCGTGCGCACCAACCCTGCAACCTACTGGACGGCGGTAATGCGCAATCGCGACGGAGAGAGGCAAGACGGTGCTGCTTGAATCGCATCACGACTGGAAGCGCTGCCCATGCTGGTGCATGCTGGTGCTTCATGTCATGTGGAAACAGCAAGGATGCTTCTGATGCCCTGTAACCTTTCGAGCTCACCATACGGAGCAACAAGTTTCGAAGCTGGCTTGAGAGTCAAACTCGAATCACTCCACGTCCAAAAATTTTCCGACCCCGCTTACATCAGGTCCGCGGCAAGAACATGTTCTGTGAACCCTCTGCACCGCCTCTTTGAACACCACGGGCAACGGAAAGTCCATCTCTAGTCCCCTCATGGCAGCTCGTGGTCGGCAGGCTTGGTGGTGGTGTCGCCGTTCAACTGATGCTGTTGTCGCCGTGGAACCGAGTGCTGTAAGTTCGTGCCGTGCCCACTCACCTTGTGCGGTCACAGAAAGGGGCAAGAGAGTGCTGCTTGAATCGCGTCAGGACTCCAAGCATTACCCCGTGGCTTACTCGCAGACCACATGGACATGATTCACGCCCTTTAAGCTGTCGGCCGCAAGAGACGGAGCAGCACAATTCGAACATGGTTTGAGAGCCCAATTCGAAGCATGCCATGTCCAAAACGCTTACGCCTGCGTGCCAATGGCCCTTGAGCACCACAGGATTGATTCTCGTGCAGTTCTGTCTTGTGTTCCCTAGTGGCCTAGCCTTCCACCCAAAAGACCCGCAACGTCGTAGCTGGGTAACGAGGCTCAAGGAGTGGCACACGGCAGTCAGCAGGAGGCCGGGTGGAGGTGTCACCATGAAGCTGAGACTGTTACCGCTGTGGCATCTGATGCTGCTGTGGCTGTTGAAGCGATCGCTGCAAGCTCGTACCGTGCCCACCAAGCCTGTTGCTGGCTAGAAGCTGGAGATGCGCAATCACGACGGAGAGAGGCAAGACGGTGCTGCTTGAATCGCATCACGACTGGAAGCGCTGCCCATGCTGGTGCATGCTGGTGCTTCATGTCATGTGGAAACAGCAAGGATGCTTCTGATGCCCTGTATAACCTTTCGAGCTCACCATACGGAGCAACAAGTTTCGAAGCTGGCTTGAGAGTCAAACTCGAATCACTCCACGTCCAAAAACTTTCCGACCCCGCTTACATCAGGTCCGCGGCAAGAACATGTTCTGTGAACCCTCTGCACCGCCTCTTTGAAACACCACGGGCAACGGAAAGTCCACCTCTAGTCCCCTCATGGCAGCCCGTGGTCGGCAGGCTTGTTGGTGGTGTCGCCATTCAACTGATGCTGTTGTCGCCGTGGAACCGAGTGCTGTAAGTTCGTGCCGTGCCCGCTCACCTTGTGCGATCACAGAAAGGGGCAAGAGAGTGCTGCTTGAATCGCGTCACGACTCTAAGCATTACCCCGTGGCTTACTCGCAGACCACATGGACATGATTGAAGCCCTTTGAGACATTATTGAAGCCCTTTGAAACTATAGCTATCGGCAGCAAAATTGTCGCAACGTAGGTTGTGAAAACCAATTTCGAATCATTCCATGTCCAACAAACTGGTTGCACCGATCATATTCGATCCTGGCCCTCTACAAAAGCGTGGGCTGTGGATGCGGCGAGCGTAGCTCAAGCCGTGATCCCAAATCTTCTCTGCTCGCCTCGTTGACCCCTACAGGCAACAGGAAGCAGGAAGTCCATCTTTGTTCCCTCATAGCGAACGCCGCCTCACACCTCCGGTCACAGGTCACCTAGGATTGCCCCGAAGCGCCAAGTGGCCAAGAGAAGGTTGAAGGACGACCCGGCATAAGCCTTGGGAGGGAGAAGTATCTCCCAGAACTGCGCAAAGCCAATGCTGAGTCCAGACCTTGGCCTCCCTGTGCAAGCATCTTAGTTGAACCCTGGCGAGTGTTTGGCACAACTCGAGTCAACGAGTCTTAGCTTGCAGTGTAGAAGGCATACATGCCGCGACAGCGGCGCAGAGAGAAAACACCAGAGAGCAGCCGGCGTGTTCGATGAATGACATCAAAGGCGTCACATCTTCACCACCGACCCTTGCAGAAGAGAGCATAGATGTCACGGCTCAAGCCCACATGGGCGCGTTGGCATGCACCACCAAAGCACTCAAGCGCACGGATGCTTGCGCAAGGAGGGGCTCCGAACTTGGCCGCAAGAAAACCTGCATCTCCATCTGAGGTGGCCTCCAAAACACACTGCCGAAGATCTCAAGCTTGAGGAGCAACTTTGAACTCGACTGCCAGAAACTCTGAATCGCCATCTGCGGTGCATGTACGTGGGGCGCCGATCTTATAGCAAGCAAGTTTCCGGGCGTGACTAAATCCGGGAATCAGGCAGGAGCCCTTAGCTGTCCACTGCTTCTGATGCTGGTGGTGCCATCTCAGACACCTCAGCATGTGCTGAGGCATAGACTGCAGCTTACCACGACTTGCCACATCCTGCACAGTCAACGATACTTGCCTGGCTGGCTGGAAAAGAGCACGGGTGCAGAAAGGCCCGGCGGTCACAAAGAGAAGTGAAGATTCATGATCAACTTCCCGAACCACGAAGGACCGCCGCAACATCGTCATCTGAGTCAAGGCTCTGAGGCAAGTCTGCCCAAATCGGAGCTGAGCAGGAGAGCGGAAGCGGCGCCCAGTAGAAGCCAAAACCCTAGAGATGACATCAGCCAGAGATTTTCCTTGAACGGGTCTCAACTTATGCATTTTGTCTCGCCGTCTCCAGCCTTTGCCAACCTTTCGTTCTCATTCGGACTTCTGTACTTAACGAATTTGGGGTTTCTGCCTCTGGTTTAGGGTTCCAGGGTCATGGGACTTACGACTTTAGGGAAATTGAAGACGTCGTCAGAAGCCGCATGGCGCAGAGGCGACATGGCGCAAAACTACACATTCGCTCTCCATGTTCTTGTGCGATGCACAAGGCACGAAATGGACAGCACCTACAGCACATCTTTTTGCGCCGAATCCAAGATCGCGGTGCTAAGCGCTGATTTGGTGGAGTGGCACCATACAAGGCCACTTCATGCCGTGATACGGGCTCCTGAAGAACATGGTGTCTGCCTCCTATAGTACCACCATTGTATAGATGGAATCGAAGCCTGTCTACCATCTCGCTCCGAGATGTCGTGTCATCGGACCAACTCATCGATTTTGCGTTCTTGGCAAAAGAGATCTCCTGGGTGCCCATGCGATCGCCAACCTCCGCAAGATTTCTATCAAATGGATTCATGGTTTAGCACATGGTGGGGCTCAGGGTCATGGATTTGATGTTTCGGGTGTGTTCTAGAGAGGATGTCTGTATGGGAGTTGGATTTCAAGCATCTGGGTACAGGTCACTGCCCCAGTGAAAAAATGCAAGCAAAGGTCTGACAGCTTTCTCAAGACTCGAGACTTGGGGCTTGCAGTTTGGGGCTCAGAAAACATGCGTTTCGCTTCAACCTCACAGCGGCCAAGATTTGTTCATGTGCTTTGCAAACACGTTGGCTGGTTCGTGTGGACATTCCATCTATAGTTGGCTTTGCCACAGGCTTACGGAGCACCATGCTGTGTTCAGGGGATGCTGAATGCCCGACTGCCTGGGTCAGTGCATGGAGGACGTGGATCAGGACATGTCCAACCTGCAGCACGCCATCGAAAGAGTCACATGTCAACAATGCTCTCGTCCTTAACCACTGCAAAGTTCGGAACCTGCCCGCACCCCCCCCCCCGCCGAGCCCGCAAGGCGATACCGTCCTCCGACGAACGAGGATGTCGAGGTGTCTGAGCACGTCCCAGCGGAACTGCGGTGGACACCTGGGATGGCGGAGGCTTAGCTGGTGGATCTCAGGGAAATCTTTGAGAGACTAGGGGGGCGAAACGGCTGTGTCTTGGAAGAGGTGTCTGTTTGGCTATAATGGTAAGAGCCGTGGGCTGTAGCACTTGCACTGAGTTTGCCGTCAAACCTGGAACGCAGCTTCCCCTTGGACCGGTGCGTCAGAAACCCAAACCCTCAATGATTCAATGCCTGGGCGCGCGAATCTGAACCCTCCGAAGTCAAACACGACATCGCTGAGTCTTTCTCCAAGATACCATCTGCGACGCGTTCCCGCAAGCAGATGTGGCATGAGGAGCAACTACACAACAGGCTTAAGCAGGAAATGATCCTCACCCCACAATTGGACCTTCGAATCTTACCTTCGAAGCTTCCGGGTCAAGCTGGCGCTATTTCGTGGGGGGCCTCTGCGTCGACTACGCTACACGCCCTGAGATTTTGCCATGTACAGCGTAACCCCCCTCGCCCCGTCATGAGCCGAAACAGCATCGTCACCCCCATCCCCTGACCCTCGCCCACCCCAGACCTCTGGCCTCGAACTCGATCCCTTCAAGGTACCACAAAGCTTCAGATACCTTCGGCGCCATCCCTCTAATAATGAAGGCCCCGTGTGCATTTGAGCAATAACACCCGTGTTCAAACACGGGATTTCCGAGCTCATTTTGGCCTGCAGGTCGTGTGCACAAGGGCAGCAATATCCTGGCAATATCTTTCACTGTCGTGAAGGGACGCACCCGTCTGCGAACCTCGACCCCACAGCTCGGCACACTTGATGCCGAAATTTCAACAACCCCAGAAAGGACTTCCACAATAGGAAACGTGGACCAATTGAGGGTCACAAGTGTGGGCCGCCAGTCCGCAAAGACGATTTAGACCTTGTCTGAGCAATCTGAGCGGAAGGGAAATTTGCAGGATTGGGGCCCAAGAAGCTGGAGCAAAGACGACGGCTGCGTCAGCCCCGAGCAAACAGTGTGAGCCTTCGCCGAAAGCTGCTGTTCTGGCTCTCATGAGCAAGGAAGGGCAAGTGACACTGGCTCTCACACCAGTAACGCCCGAACCGCTAGTTCGCAGTCTCGCACTACTGCCGAGTTTCCACAGCAAAAGCGAGGATGCAGCGGTCAGACCGTTTTACTCGCTTGCAGCTCTACAACTTGTAGCACAGCTGCGGCATGCAGGGCTCCAAGCAGACAGTGAGACGATCTGTGATGTGATTGCTGTCTGCGGCAAGAAGACCAGAAGACTGAGCAATGCTCGGCATTTCACGCAGCAAGTTCTGAGCATACAGCCAACACTGGACATTCACAGCTTGCGCTTGCGAGGATATCGCCCCGCAGCTAAGCCAGCCGGCCAGCTTTTGTGCAGAGGGCGAAACAATGCCCGAGCCCTCAAAAGATATTTCGACTTGGAAGTGCTCCAAATCTGTGAACGAAATGGACTGAATCCTGGATTCCACGGATGTTGCGACAAGCAGCCTCAAACCTTCCATAGAACATTAGGCTAAGATGGGAGCCATGTGACGGCACCTATCATATGCGGCAGGCCAGCAAATACGTACATTGCGCGGCTGATTCATGGACGTGCATCGGAAATCACGGCTTCTCAAAGACTTGAGGAGGACTCTGTGCACACACAGGAAGTGTTTCTGCCTCGATTGTCTCGCATGTTGCCGTGGCAAGCAGGGCCAGGAAACCGAACTGTGAGCATGCTGATCACCAACCTCCCAGCCTTCACAACAGACGGCATACCGCGCTGAGCTAACATGTTCATGTCAGTGCCTTCGCAAAGAGTTGCATGTAGATGATGTGGCCGGACAGCAGGCACATTGCTGCCAGGAAGTAGCAAACAGTTGCATCGCAAGTTGCGACTGTTGAGAAAGGCGTGGTGCGCTTGATTCCCGCACAGGCATGGTGCCGGATTGCAGAGACTCACAAAGAATACCCGGGCGGCGGAAGGTGGTTCTGTTATCCTACGCCTGCTGACGTGACCAGAGTCCCAGCAGACGTAGAGGTAGACCCTCTATATCAGGAGACTGCTGTCTGAAGCCGATATATGCTCGGACTGTCACGCAGCATTATGTCCTCACACAGCCAAGATTGGATGCAACCGTGTCCAGGGACCTCCAGCACACCTGACTCGGAAGTCAGCACACTTTGCTCGCACGAGGATAACAGTCATGCCTGTCACCGCTGTCGCTTCAGGACAAGTACATGTCAGAGGCCTCGAACGAGGCTTTAACTCAGAAGTGTGTACATCGGAAGGTGCGACTGCTCACTAGCTTCCTTTGATATGGCAACTTGGGGTTTCCGCATAGAGGCATAGTCACGAGTACTAAATCCACTGCACCCAAACAAAAACAGGTCGTTCCGAGTCGTTCCGTCTCGCATGCTGCCAACTTTCCAGCCACACATCCCCGATGCCACGCAAGCTCCCACACGAGCATGTGACCATCTGCAGGCCGGTCTTCGCAAGGCCTGGAAGATCACCTGCAGTTTTCGCTGCTTTCTTTCAGATGGTTGCTGCTTGGCCAGAGGTCACGAAGCCTCACATTGCTTGAGTAAGCTCTTAAAGGTTAGCACACTGCCAAGATTGGACAAGGGTACTTCGACAGGTGCGCGATGTCAGAGACTTGCATGATAGTTCGTTCCTGCGCAGTGACCTTTGCACCCCTGGCGTCTTGCGGGGAAATCGCGGGCGATGTCAAGCGGTGGAAGAGGCCCTGGATTGCAGGTTGTGTAAGTCCATGAAGGAGGGTCGAGATCAACAAGGCATCCGCCTCTAGTCCTGCTTTCTGGTAGTTCGGTCACATGTTGCCGCAAGCTTTTGCAGCCGGACCCCGTCAACATGAAAGATGATGCCAAGTACGACAGCTGGAAGGCTCGGTCGGCATTTCCTGCGGCATGTTCTCAAAGCAGCGCAGGTTGGACAGAGGGACTTCGGCGGGTGCACGATTTCAGATCCGGTACTTCGTTCCTGTGCAACGGTGACTTGGGATTGCAGGATATGTAAGTCCATGAAGGCCTGTCGAGACCAACAACACATCCGACTCTAATCCAAAGATCCTGTGAGCAGTACAGCTAGCCAAGCCCTATCAACATGAAAGCCCTATCAACACGAAAGACGATGCGACGGCTGGAAGCCTATTTTCTGGAGCACACTCTCAACACAGCCCGGGTGGGCCAAAGGCATTTCGAGACCTGCATGGCGCTTCGTTCCAGCGCAACGGTGACTTCGGATTGCAGATAAGTAGGAATAAGCTAACCTCTAGCTGCCGCGAGGAGTGCAGCTAGTCACGTGGTGCCGTCCTGGTCTGGTCTTTGTAACCAAACCCTGTCAACATTTGGATGACGCCAATTGCGACGGCTGGACACTGTGCTTCGTGCTGTCGGAGCCTTTTGGCTGAAACTTCCGTTGACCTCGGAAAGAGACATGAAGCTCACTACACGTCTACCATCCTCTCGTGCTGAGGCTGTGAAGTATGCGTTCGAAACGGCGGCAAACGCTCGCAATCCTTCCTGACGTCTTTATCCTCGTGGCGAAGAACAGCAATTGCTCAAACCCACACTTAAACTTATCTCCTTAAGCAAAGTCTGTTGGACCTGATATGTCGTTGGGCAAACGATGCCGATGCGGGCCAAGCCGCTATGGCCGGAAATTCACAAATCTATCAGCTTCTCAAAGAAGCCTGCCCCAATATTGGGCCGCAGCCCCAAGTTCCGCGGTGCTGCGGAATGTTCCGATGGCCAACTTCTCAAGGTGAGGGAGAGCAGGCAGTTTAAGTGTTTTCGGCTCGGATTGAAGGCCAAAGAGGGTTTGGGTCCAAGGATGGCAACATTTTCTCGACAAGACAACTCCTGGTTCTTCTTCAATTCGGAGGTTCCTGAACAAATCGGCCATCCACGGAAGGGTTCCTCACAAAAAGGGTCCCTTACGAGAATAAGAGCCGGTCTTCATTGGAGTCATGTGATAATAGGGGGGTCTGTAAAATAAGGGATCCTCACAATCAGGATTCAATCATGAAGGTGCCATAGTGATGTCCCTGATGTTCCTTCCTCGCGGGTCTTACCTGGCCCCGCAAGACTTTGCGAGAAGCCTGAGATGCAGAATGCCATTCTTGGCCTGCTTCCTGCCTGCTTCTCCCATATACTTCGTCGAAGCCTCAAGCCTGCCTAGAGGTTGAGGGATCAACAAGGGAGAGGACGATGCTTTCACTCTGACGCACGTGCAGCGCCCACCTTGGAGTCCGAAAATCAGTGTGGGGAGCTATCGGTTTCTGAGCTTCCGGGTTTGGGTTGAGGTGTCGTGCAACGGCCCATGGCATGGTTGATGCAAGCACTGCACACCTCGCATACTCAATCCAAGCGGAAGAGGACTCTGTAGGCTCGCCAAGGTGGTGGCGATCGAGGGCTTGACGCATCTGCACATTGTCGTACTCCTGCCGTGCCGCTCCTTTTTAGGAAGCAATCTCGGCAGAAAGAACTTCCCACACAAAGCTGTCACCGGCGAAGTTCTTGTTTTCCGGTCCGCTTTCCGGATTACGAACAAACAGTGAATTCCTTACGCGACATATGTGGCCTACAAAACTTTATGTGACCCTACATAAAATGGCAATTAAGGCCGTGGCGGCATCTCTAGATTGCCCGAAGTTTGTTGGTGGCACGGCACTGCACGAGCGGCTTCCAGCTCACCCGGTCATAGCTCACAAGGGTGGCGATCGAGGGCCTGATGCGTCGGCGCACTGTCGAAACCCTGGGTGCAACCAACTTCGTCTGTCGTGCCGCTCCTTTTTAGGAAGCAAGCTCGGCATAATAAAATTTGCACACGAATCCGTCACCAGCAGAGGGATCTTGTTCTCCGGTCCGCGTCCGGATGACCAGCAAACATTGAAATCCTTATGTGACTTATATGTGGCCTACAAAAAAGAGCAAAGACAAATTTGGTGAGATCTTTATGTGATCCTACATAAAATCGCAATTAAGGCCGTGGCGGCATCTCTAGATTGCCCGAAGTTTGTTGGTGGCACTGCACGAGCGGTTTCCAGCTCACCTGGTCATAGCCCAGAGTCGAGGCTGTGGGTTTCCTGGGTGGGATCTTTATGTTCATGTGCCGTAGTGAGGTCGGAGTTTTGTCGATGCTGCACTGCAGGTCCTCAAGACTTCCGAATGTTCGAGGCCTGCGAGAGATGCTTCATTCTGCAAGTGCTGGACCTCTTGGGCATGAAGGGCTGCCCTGGGATGCGCGGGGTCATGTCACGAAATCGTCGCGCGGCCGAAAGGCAAGCCTGAATTGCAGAAGGCCTCAGTGAGGATTGCAGCTGTCATCTGCCGGTGGTCCAGCTAGCCTGCTCTGCAGGTGAAGCCAGCCGTGACACGATCACGTGGCTCACACGAGCCCGCCTCCGCAAGCACTCACTGCGCCAGCAAGCCGAGAAGCACCTGCACCACAAATGACACTCTCAACCACGGTGCTCCTGTCGAAATTAAGGTTTCCAGCAACCTCAGGCAGGCGCTGGTGCTTCTGGTGCAAGGTCCAAAGCTCTGGGTCGGGAGATCGAGGGCATGGGAATCCCAAGCCCCGTCAATTCAAAAGGGACTTACATTTCTTATGGCTTCGTCAAGGTCGCATGCGATAGCCCAGGCCCGCGCTCCCCCTTCCACGCAGTCGTGAAGGTCTCCTGGACCTCGCTGGTTTTGTGGCGTGCATGCAGGCACTTCGCACCTTCATCTTCATACCCAAGGCTGCCTGGGACACTGTGTGGTGTTGCCCAGATTTCGGGAGCCGAGTCTTGGTTCGGAGATCGAGAGCGATCCTCAAGACTCGACACCTAGCTTCCACGTCAAGGTTCGGGCGCGACGGCCGATGCCCAAGCGTCTCACGATCCCGCTTGTCTCGGAGCCTATAACCTCCGTGTATTCTGTGCAGTGGATGCAAGCACTCCGCACCTTATTGCTGCTCCCGAGGACCCTTGGCAGGGCAGCCGAGACGTCACTATCCGAGTCTTGACGGCCGAGGCGGAGATCTGCTGCAGTAGAAACGGCAGCACTTCGTCCGCTTCGTGCATGGAAGCTGAGGGGATCGCCCTGTCACGCTTTGCTGCTCCGGCTCAACGAAAGTCTCCTCCACGCCAGCACCTGCGTTGGCCCGAGCATGCAGGAGACCTCACGAAAGGCCTGCAGTTGAAAGCATGCCTCTCCATGTGCTGCCCCAGGTACCCGATGGTTGTTGCAACCGCAAATGTCATCTGCCAGCGCTGCGTCTAGCCTGCTCCGCAGGTGAGGCCAGCAGCGACACGATCACACGGGTCACACGAGCCCGCCACCGCAAGCGTTCAGTGCGCAAGTAAGCAGCCAATGGCGATAGTCTGCCAGGCTTCTGCAGGAACCACACGATCCTTAGCACCCTTCAGGTTGCAATGCAAGCGGATGTAGGCCTTTCTAGGCCGACTGGAACCCGGAGTCGCGAGCACCATCCCTTCATGCATCCGGCCTAAAGCCCTGAAGCGGCACTGTGCGGTGGAGGAAGGTGCAGAGCCCCAAGGCGATTCCGTATTCGGGCACGAGAGCGGCAGAAAAGCCGTTGGTGGAAGCAAGATCAGGCGGACGAAGACGAAAGTAGGTCTGGAATGACTTGAAGCTGGGGCAAGCCGCGCCGGCAAATTAGGCGGCAGCACCCGAAGACCGTCACGGACAAGCACGGTGTCATTTCACTCATGTGAAGCGTATAGCATACCTAAGGTGCTTGCGCAAAGAGCTTCAGCCGACCAAGGGCCCTGTGCAATGCCATGACTCAATGCCCAAGCGGCACGCTGCCGAGGTTTCCACCTGGAGCACGGCTTCAGGTGGATTGCGCAATTTGCAAGTGCTCACGGCCCGTGACATGACAGGTCTTCTTGGTTGCTCTGGTCGTTTGACGGCCGGAAGGTCAACAGACGTATAGTCAAAAGGCCGGCCGCAGTTGCTTCCCGAGTAAGAAAAACCGTCACTTTGTACGTAGCCGTCGTAGCCGCCAACCTCACCTCAAACCGAGTAGTGAACCCTAAACCTTAAACCTATAGACCGGAAAGCCCAAGCACCGGTTTACTGATCCATCGAGGTTCCCCCAAACGTTACAGAAAGGGATGAACCATCGCAGCCATCCCGGCACTCACCTAGGCAAGAGAAGCTTTCGTTCTGAATAGCGTAAGGCTCGTGTCGGGGTTTCAAACTTAGCTGAAATGTACTGAAATGTACTACCTGCACCTACCTGCGTCTGTAGCATGTGTAGGTTGCAAAAATCAGCGAAGGTTCGAGGAAATGGTTGCCTTGCTGTACTTTCCATGAATTGTCGACCCACCTGACTGCCTCAAGACCCTCTGCGTGCATGAACTCATTCTGTATTACTACTCCACTGCATGCGTGCGCGCCAACCTGCGTGCACAGCCACTGCCTGCAATTGCATACCCACTTCCAGCTGAAGACTGTGCCTGTGCGACAACACAGATATCCATATATAAATATATATACCTGCAACCGCCCACGCCTGTAAATAAAGCGTCGTTCATCCATAACTGGTTATTATGATCATATATAATAATAACCTGGTTTTCAAAACCCTACGCCCGTATATTAGGATTTGGCTATTGAGTGGTCCAACACCCGCCAAAGCCTGCTTTGAATAGGATAAGACATAGGCAGTTCAGGTATAAGAGGGGTTCAGTGGATGCGAAAGCCTGCATGATTCAGCACGCTTCGGCTTGCAACTGTCGTAAGTGATTCTAAGCATGCGGTCGTTTTCATAAGAGCTTGTAGCACGAATCAGGTGAAACTCAGTGACACTTGCAAGCCCTGTTTGTAATGAGTATAGGCCAGGATAACTTTCGTTGATCTTGCAAATCACGTAAATCTCGATAGGTTTTCTGTCTGTGCTCGGATTCACATGTGCCTTCTTCGACTACCCTGACGGCACATCGTCTTTGCTCATCGTCCCTGAGGCGGGTCGACCTTTAGACTGGAGTGCTGATACGAATGTGTGATAGCATTCCAATGATTTCTGTGGGATGAGGGATTGGGCTGATGAGGGAGGAAGGTATGCGAGGGGTGGGGTTGAAGCAAAATCTCGCTCGTCTGGTGCTGGGAAGCCAGACAACAGCTAGACCTAAACATTTCCCAAGAATGCTGAACGAGAAACCCTAAACCCTCTAACTTTGTACGAGCCGTCTTGACCCTGCATGGTGCCGTCTGTACCCTAAACCCTTCTTAAATCAGCTTTCCACAGGGCCGGCGATTGGTCAGCGGCCACCGATCACTGACTTCGACCTTGAGAAGGCGGCAGTGTTCTATTCAGGACTTCAAACCTTTTCTGCAGGGCCGATTTTAGGGAACATTTTACACAGGTCGTACTCATGCATGCTAGTTCACACAATGCCTGCATGAGTATAACATACGAGCAGAGTTTCATCTTCATGTGCAGGTATACATATGCATGCAGGACACTATCTTCGATTGGGGAAACCTCATGCAGCCATTTCGGCTGTCGTGATTTGTGGTGATATTTCGATCGATAGGGTGCCATGGTGAAACGTGTGGCTGATCTGACGACGCTTGCAGAGAAACTGGAAGCGATCCGGTGCTTGCGGAGTCAGGCAGCAAAGGGGCAATGTTTGATGAAGTCGACCGTGATGGGCTGTCTTCAGTGCTTGGGAAACCTGAAGGATTGCTCGGAAAATCACTTGGTTTTGAGAACGGTGCTTGATCTTATGCGGTGCTCACGCACCATCGATAGCCCCTCAGTGGATGTCATCATCCCATGTTGCACTACTTTCTTTGAGCTGTCGAATGACAAAGACATGATTCCAGCAATGGCTGTGAGAGATGCTTGGGGAATCAAGCGGAGTCTCACAACACTGCGAAGAAAGTGGGTGAGGTCTGAGAAGCCCAAGGACTCTATTGCTCAAGTGTTTCAGTGCAGCACAAAACCGCGCAAACCCAACGAAATACTCATGTACAATCGTTCGCAGGACCCCAAGGTTCGAGAGCTCGTGGACATGTATGACAGGATCGTCGAGGAGGCTTTGGCCGCTTCTTGGTATGCATGAAAGACTGAGGGGATCATGTCGTTCTCAAGTGGTGTAGTTTTGGCAATTTGTGACAATTGGTTGGTTGATCTTCTGTCCTAGATGAGATAAGGAAGGAATCAGGATTCCTCGCCGTACGAGCAGTGACGACGATGTGGGAGGCCACGATGGAGGAGCACCCCCCCCACCTGGTGGTGCAGGGGCCGCTGCTGATCCAGTGGGTGCTGCTGTTGCAGTGCATGATGATTCAGGGATTGCGGCTGCGGCAGATGAATATGAGTTCGAAGATGCTGAATCAGAGGATGATCTCGAAGCTGATGCTCTAGAGCATGTTCGTGCAGAGCCAGGCAGTGCGATTGCATCTGGGGCCCCAGAGAATCCGATTGTTGAGCCCAGTGGTGTGGCTTCCGAGTCCACAGAGAATCCGATTGTTGAGCCCAGTGGTGTGCCTTCCGGGTCCACAGAGAATCCGGTTGTTGAGCCCAGTGGTGTGCCTTCCGGGTCCACAGAGAATCCGGTTGTTGAGCCCAGTGGTGTGCCTTCCGGGTCCGTAGAGAAGTCGGTTGTTGAGCCCAGTGGTGTGCCTTCCGGGTCCACAGAGAATCAGAGTGTTGAGCCCAGTGGTGACAGCAGAGCCGAGTTTCTTCAGCTTCTCGAGAATTGCCGTGTTGATTCTTCCCAGTCAACCGATGGTTCCTATATCGAGCTCAGTGGTGCGCACAGTTCTGGGTCTACAGAGAATCCAAGTGTTGAGCCCAGTTTGCTCAGATGCGACTCGTCACAGGGAATGTTGGAGACCTTGATCAAGGAGATGGAAGATGAGGGCGGGGTCACCGGGGCCTCTGTTGCCAGTGCTTCCAGTTCCATGGAGGTTCCACCGCAGGACCCTTCCGAGAAAGTGAAGCAGATCCTAGCCCTCAGCAAAGCCAAGCTTCAGGCTCGAGTAGTGCCCCTTTGCTGCATTGATCATGTGTGAACACTTGAGTTGAATCGAAAAGCGTGGATGTGTGGGAGGGTGGGTTTGGGTGTGGGTGGGTGAGAGGTGATTGTGTGTGTGTGTGTGTGTGTTCGTTTGTTCATTTCTTTAAGTATGTGTGTGTGTGGCTAAGATTAGGTATGGACGGCTGAGGTTTTTTTAGGTATTCCTTTTCCGATCGAGTCTCTCGTAGCTCAGGCTTCGTGAAGAACGTGCTGCTGCTGAAAGGGCTCGTGCTTTGGCTTTGGCCAGTGGTTCTTCGTAAGTCTTGATGTCATAGATTGATCTGATTGAAATTGGAGTTCACATTCCCATGGTAGTGTGTAATGAAGGACAAGAGGCGATTCGGGCCATTGACGGTCCGGTCTCGGTGGATTCAGATGAAGACGTGCCCCCTGCTCCAATCCCGGTGGCTCGATCTGTTCCTGTGGACAACCAGGAGACGCAAGCCTTCACCCTGGATACACAGGTGGTGCTTGAGCCTATCTTCCAGGAAGAGCACAAAGCCTTAATGGAATCCCCTGTCCCGCTGGCTCGCAAGCTCTTCCCGGAGAATGAAGACACAGGGGCAGGGGAGCCGTCCGTGCCAGCAGTTCCAGTGCCTACGGAAAACCTTTCCCCCCAGACAAACCACACCCCGTCGCCATTGCCCGCCGATCACAAGTTCCTGGAGTTTTCTCCACCGAAGGTCCCTTTGCCATCAAATATGTGAACCCAAGCATGTAGTCAGGTATGTTGAGTAGGTGTGTCGATTGAGTGCATGCATGCTCGCTTTCAGTGAATGTTGCTACTGCATGAGCATTGTGGTTGAACATAGTGTTCGGAAGCTTGTGCCTGCAGGTGATTACACGAGCCGATCAACTTGGTTTGAAGAGGGACCGCAAGGAGGAGGGGAACGAGAATGACGACAAGGATGCTGCTCCCAAGCGCAAAGGACGACCACCTGCTCGCAAGGGGAAGGGACGGGGCCGAGGACGATCAGCAGGGAAGAAGGGTCCCATGAGAGAGCAAGCCTCATCCTCCAAAGATGTGCCGAAGATGGTTGCAGTCAAGCGGGCACACGAGTGTGAGCCCGAGCCATCTGCGCCGGTTGGGGTTGAGGAGGGGACTGTGCCCAAGCCCAAGACCAAGTCTGGTAAAGGGAAAGGGAAGAAGGCCAAGCATGGAGGGTCAGATTGTGCTGATGGCCGCCCAGCTATGCTGGCTGTTCCTGTGCCTGAGGAGGTTGGCAACGATGATGATGTGGGCTACTCGACCCCTGTTTGGACAGGGGATGGTGAGAACAGCCGCCCTTCTTTGGCGGTGTGCTCTGCAGAGACGGGTTCTGCTGCAGCACCCGTGAAAAAGCAGGGAAAGAAGATCAGGCGCAAGCGATCCAAGGCAGTGTGTCATGCTGTGAATGATGGAGAAGACAATGAAGAGCATGCCCCACACCCGGTGCCGATGGAGGTAGAGGAAGCCCCAGCTCTTGACCTGGACGTAGAGTTCAACTACCCCAAGACCTTTGCAGGCCGACCGTGTCCGCAGATTGAGGGCAACAAGGGCTGGCTGTTGTGGCGACACATCGTGCGTTCCTTTATCGAGATCATTCGCCCCAACATCCTGGATCGATCCCGCACCCGGCGTGAGGCTTCAGGGTTCATGCACCATAGGATCAAGCATCTGTAAACCATGTGTGATGTGCACTTGTATTCGTAGTACGTTATTTTTGCATTCAGTCACATAGCCCTTGGCCCTGTGCAGTACGAGTACTGGCTGCGAGCCAAGCTCGCCTTTGACGAGGATGACTCAGTGACGACCACTGCAGACTTCAAGCGGTTCTTCCTTGTGCAAGCAGAGCTCTATGTTCAGGAGGAGCTGATTCCTGATTTGCAGGCCTGCACACATCTACTTATGCATGCGACCACATCTTTTCATGTAGTCCCTCACTCGTAGTGCATGGGACATGCTAGCATGTTTGTGTGCGTTACACGACCTTGTGCAATCCCTATTTTACATTGTGTGTGTGTGGTGCCCTAAACCCGTGGCCCTGAACACTAGGCCTACTGCACAACCTTACACCATCTTTTCGAATGGATTGGTTTAGGGACTTAGGGTTTAGATCATAGGTAGGACCGATCGATGGTAAAAGATATGCATGCATAGGTTAATTGGTTTACATTAGAAACCTTATACATCTTTAAGTCTAAATCTAAAACTACCGTAATTTCTAAACACCAAGGCCTGTAACTTATTTGACTTAATTATGCTCAGCTAGCTCTAGAACCTGCCGCACACAGGTCGGACGCGAGTGGTACTACGATCCCGATGCCTCTGAGTGAACCTTTGGATCGAGATGATACCAAATTTTGATTTGGATGCTGAGATTAGCAAACAATCGTAGCATACAGTTCGGATGAGCTGTTTTGGGATGGGGCGGCAGCACCTCGAGAAAGTGGGGCCAAGGCTGCTTAGAAAGGGTTCTGGGGAATCTTTTGTGGCCTTCCGGCTTCGCTGCTAGTCGGTTTGCTGTCTGTCAGCCAGACTCTGGCGATTTCAATCATAGATCTTTGGCTCTGGGAGCCAGCTTCACGAGCAGTGTGCCAACACGCTGCGGAAAAAATATGTATGTCTCTCTGCAACAGTCACCACAGACTTCTGCATTACTGACTTCCACTCCAGCTCTTCGCAAGCAATACAAGTGATCTTTACTTTTCTGTTCTGAAACCATAACCCGTCTGGGCAGGTCGGTCCACTTGGAGCGGCACAATGTCGCTGAAGCGGAAGCGAGGCCTCTGCAGGGCAGGTGCTGTTATGTCCCAAGCTGAAGTTGAAGCTGCTGGGGGTTGCCCAGGCATGTTTAACGAGGTTTTGCCAGTGCTGAGACAGCATGTTGTTGCAGCCAGTGCTCCTTCCGATGATGTGTTGCTGCGCACATATCTCAAAGATCGAAGCAGGAGGGCAGCTGTTTTGCAGGATCAGCAGCCTTACTCTGGTAGGTACATGCAACACGGACTTGCCAGCTTCAGAGGATTGTGTGGTTCTGTTTATTACAAGTATGTCAGCTTCTCTGTTGGTTGGAATATTACAGCCACCATGCCTCGCCCGAGCGAAGACTTCCTGGTGCCACGGCTTTTCCACCTCGGTGCGCCAAAAGCACTCTGTCCAAGTTCTTAATGATATCAGGGTTTGAACCTAGCGCCTAATTTAGTTCTATAAACCAACATAGTCGTTCCCTGCACTGTCGATCTAAGGTATTCGTTCTCTGTGTCCTCTTGGTGCTGTGGAATACAGATCTGTGGCGTCAGCAGGACATATGTGTCGATAGGCAAATAGCAGCTCATACCATACATATTTCGCACACACGCATCCACAGGAGCCATTCGACTTCATTGAGCACTTCTCGGGGAAGGCAATCTTGGCAACTGCGGCTCAACAGGCTGGCTACAATGTGTGCAGCATTGACAAGGTTCAATCTTGCGGGATGGATATCCTCAAACCTTCTGGTTTCGGGTGGCTTCGTTTGCATCCCCATAATCTCAAAAAGGATTTGTAGCTGTTGACCTTGAGACCTAAGACCTAAAGGCATGCATGCATATAATTCTTGTACACCCAGAACATTATATAATTCAACCAACTATGTGTAGGCCCCATAAGCTTTAAAACTGAAGTTATATGCATGCATGCATCTAAAACCTCAAAGCCATACTTTCTTTCAACTTGCCGTAGAAAGTGAGTACACACTCTAGAGTTTGCCAGCAGTGGTTTGCCAAGGACATTCATAATGTCGGTGCTCAACGGCCGAGCTACAGGATTCCTTGACTGGCTCGGACCCCTGTGTTCCATGTGGGTGGATATGAGTCGAGGAAGTACGAAACGATCTTGGTGCAACCCCGAAGGATGGTCGGATTATGATTCAGTGTCTCAGGGGAACTTAATGGTTGCCCGGTGTCTCGACTTCTGTGCGCATACCTCCTTCTGTGTGACTGGTATGCTTCAACAACCGTAGAAGCCCTAAGCCCTAAACCCCATAAAACTTAAACCCTAAAGGCCCTAAACCCAACAGCCTAGGTGTGCCTTTTTGTGCCTCCTCGTCGTAGCTGCTGGTGGCAACTTTATTCTGGAGCAGCCAAGTTCGAGTTTGATGTTTAGACACGATAGAATGCGCTGGCTATGTCAGAGATTAACAGTTCCTTGTCGCATCACGTTAATGTAAGGATGCACACAGAAATCGATCGTGTTAGATTTATAGGGTTGTGCATGTGCTTGTGGGTTCCAGCCCCTTGCAAGGTCTACAAAGTTTCCTTTTGGATGGGCTGTTACAAAGCCCCGACACCCAAGCGCACAACTCTCTGGTCGAGTACTTCGATGATAAGAGGCTTTTGGTCCAGAGCCTTCGAAGTTGCAGAGTATCGTGCTGAACGACAGAAGAAAACTAGCAAGGTATTGAAGACGGTGCACCGCTACAAAGATGCTAATGGTCGAAGCTGCTTCACTGGGACAAAGGAGCTCAAGACTACACAGCAACTTAGCTACAGAGTATAAGAACCATCTAAACAACCCAGCCCGGTTCAGCCTCAAATCGAGAAACTCTATCTAGCTGGTTACAACAAACCCCTCAACAAACAAGTCCTGGTTCGAAGCCTGAGAAAATGTAAATGTATTTCAGCAGCCCTTGAACCTAAAACCATATATATAAAATGAAGGCGTTTTATCCAATTCCAAACCAAAGCCAACACAACTCCTGAAACCCTAAACCCAATCCCTAAACCCCAACCTTAATCCAAAACCCCAAAACTCCCTAACCACCTTAAAGCTCACCCGAGTGTTCCACTCTGCTCCAATCCAGGATCTATCCGCTGGCCCTGGGCACACGATTGGTTGAAATCTTTGCCCCCTTGCAGACTGATGTGCCGCCAGTCTGGTTTCAAGGGGATACCGATGCACTTCAGATGTTCAAGAATGCAGGATTCGAGGACACTTGTTCAGACGCACAGCTTCGGGAGGTGGTCATTTATCTTCGAGGCTGCAAAGGCTTGGTTATTCCAGACAAGTGGAGACCGGTGTTGCCAACTTCATTGTAGATATTTGCATGCAAGTCTTATTGTGCAGGTTCGGCAATTCGAAGGATGCCTTTCTCAGGGCACCAGTTTGTGTGGGACGGCTACAGTTTTCGGTCAGAAATAGGATGGTACATCTGTCATCTAGTCCCGACTATCATAATCGATCTTAAATGGGCTACACGGGTAAGTTCGTGTAGTCTGGTAGGCCTACATATATACATACGGGTCGAAATACTTAAACTAGCTAGCTTGTATCCTTATACCAAGGCCCAAAACCTCCCTGATGTATTGAAACCCACCCCTTTCGATGCTGACCCTAGACAACCCAAACCTATAGAAGTGACCTCCAGCCCAACAGGTATGATGTGTGTCTAAGAGGGGATAGGTCCATCTTATGCATTTGCATATATACAGATCATGCGATAGCTCTGTATATGTTATTTTGATCAGGGAGGACCTGAGCTAGGCTGTAAACCCTTAACCCCAACCCTAAGCGCAAGCACGCCTTTATGTTTTAATCCCGAACACAATACTCGACACAGTCTTTTCGTCCCTTGGCATCATCCACCCGAGAACCGACCTGGACTAAAGCCTCAGCTACATAAGCCTCTGGCCCGAAACTAGATTGCTACACGTTCGCCGTAAGTTCGGTTTAGCAGACTGATGCAGAAAGCCGAGATCCCCATGCAACAGTGGCCACCACTTGTACAGTTCTAGAACCAATCAGCAATTCGGCTATGATCGGACCACTCCCAAATCCCCAAAGTCAAAATTGGCCGCTCTGGTTGTTGATCTGCCTCGATGATCCAATGGCATCCGAGATGACACCTGGGTATGGCTGGGGTGCATTGCATGGGTTTGAAGTGCCTATAGCCATCCTGGGGATTGTTCGGTTGGGTGTTTAGGTTTCTGAAGTTCTTGGGTTCGCTTGCTAGAGATCGAACTATCTCTAACTATTTCAAGATCAAAGTGTATCTAGGCTGTCGGTGGCGTAGCTAGCAGACTTTCTTTGGCAGTCTGGCTGCTTCTGAATAGATGTTTATTTATAAGCCCGCACTTAAGGTTTTATGAGGCTCCTGCTTTTGCCTTTACATCGAGGTAAATGATGTTAGGGGTCCAGTGTGTCGTTTGCCCGGGCAATGTTTTGCTGGTTACAGTTTCTGCTGTTGAGGACAAAGGATTGAATAAACCTTGGGGTGTATGTGTTTCTGATCTCAGCTGAGGACTTTTGGGTCCTTTTGGTGTGGTTTTGGTGGTTTTAGGTGGGATTTTCGTGGTAATTTGATGGTTTTGTTGGTTTTAGAGGGCCTTGCGACCGTATTTCCTGCCAGCACACCCATATTTCCTTGGTGCACGCCCGTATTTACCCGTATCTACCCATATATCCCTGAAGTCACAACCGTAGTATTTCCCACCTGCGGCCGTATTTGGACCCAGGGCACGACCATATTTACCCGTACAGAAGGCGTACAGAAGGCGTACAAATACCGTACGGATCCGTATCTGGGCCTCGCTTTGACCCTATGTTCCTGACCTGCCTGGCTAACCTACCCATGGCTGCTCTGAGTCGAGATTTTGTGGTCAGTTGTGTCGACCTAAACGCATTTTAGGTGAGACTTTGGTCTCAGGCCCCAACACTGTAGCGATGGAAGCTGCAGCCATGCAGCTTGCGACAGCGCTCCTGTCAAAGACTTGGAGTGGATCGTCCATGCTTAAGGGTGTTTCCTCTGCCCTTGAGACTGTCAAGACTGAGCTCCCAGAGTCCGAGACAGAACTCCAGCAGATGATAAAGGCTTCAAAGGGTTTTGGATCAGTTTTGAAACTCAGCTAGATGAGTGTTCTCAAACCTAGATGATCCATATCTCAGAGATATATCCTGTGGGCAGGAACTCGAAGATCAGATGAAGGACGGGGCCCAACCTCGTGCCCAAGCTCCTGTCGTGACCTCTCCTATGAGCACCTCGGAAACCCTTGCGGCAACTGCTGATGAGCTAGAGAAGATGGGCAGACTTTCCTCATCTCCCTCGACATCAGCTTCCGGAACCCCACAGAGCTCGACCGTGAACCAGGAGGATAGACAATAGAAGTGCTGTATGTGTATGTGTCGTATAGGTGTGATTGAGCATACCTCCTAGCCTGGCAACCATACAACTTATATAGTTGTCATGCTGCTAGATGACAATGTGAAACAGCAGGACGGCCCTTTGACGACAGATGGCTATGACATCTTGGAAGTCGAAGACAGTGATTCTGAAGCTGTAATGTCGAACTCAGCCATGACCTTACTTAGGAACCAATATCCTGAGACCTGGAGAATGCATGCGCATGCGGTGTGTTTCTCTGCATGAAACCATATCTGAGCTGAACTAATACTGAGGCGATGAAGAAGAGATTGCAAAGCTTTATGGACACACCCAAGAAAGAGCATGTATGTACCCCGACCCAAGTGAAGAAGCCACCCTCACCAGCAAAGAAGTCTCCTCCTATTCACAGATTACGTGGAAAGACTGATTCTCTGCGGCACATAAGCATGTGGACCCCATTCCGCAACAAACATACATCCTATTGTAGGGACAAACACCCGTCCAAGGACGAGCGTGAACACATGCTGGAGCTTCTTCGGCAACAGCAGCGACTTATTGCTCGACTTCAAAAGTCATCCAAGCAGATGAGCCCTGCCAAGACCCCCAAGACCAAGAGGACTGCCTCACCTCGTCCCAGCCCGAAGACTACATCACCTCGTGCTGCCACCCCAAGTAACACTACTTCATCCCGTCGCAGCCCGCTGAAGAAAAACTCACCGAAGAAGGCCGCCTTGCAGGGTAACCCAGCGCAGGCCACACCGTCCCCTGAGGCCGGGCCATGTGCATTCCGAAAGTGTGGGATATTGGTTTTTGTCTGTGGGTTTTAGGCTTGGCCTAAAGGTCATGCTTTATGAGGATTCAGGATTTCTGTGTTGGGCTAAAGTTTTGGGGCTCAGTGCTGAGGGTGCTTAGGGGGTTTGGGGTGTCGTAGGGCCGGTCTTAGGGTTTAAGGTGTGCATGGTTCAATTTTGGGGACTCTGCTTGGCTTGCTCAACTTAGTGCAGTGCTGGAAGACCCTATATGTTGATTCGTCAGGCTTTATGGTTCCTATCCTCGACCCAAAAAAAAGCCTTCACTCCATCGCACAAACGTCTTCTAAATTACGGGGTTGGGGCCTACTCCACCGCCTGAAACCAGAACCTATCGAATGATTATTGGTTTTTCTCACCAGCCCAAAACTAAGCCCTAAACTGCAAATCCTACCTTATAGTATTCCTCTGCTCTGCATTGAAACAAAAGCCAACAGTCCGCCCTCCTATCGTTGACAGGCTGCAATGACTGGCACAGGTAAGCATACATTTATACTAAGACCGATCAAGAGTTAAGCCACATTAAATCCATAGCCAGGTATGTTCCTGCCTCTATGAATCTCTAAGTCTCCAAAGAACTATATGAATTAGGATCCTCATGCTGTGCACAATGGATGGCCCTGGCCAAAACCTCTAAACCTCCTAAACCCCAAACCCCTAGCTATATTGGTTTGATTGAACAATGACCAGTGCCAGCTGCTAGTGCTGCTGAACCTTTACAGCCTAAAATATATAAGTAAATCCAAGGAAACCACTGAAACTCTTTAGTGCCTGGCACACCGTCTCTGTGGAGGAGCAACCTGCCGAGCGAGATGAGAAGTTCTGGAACAGGATGCGATCCAAGGTGAATCGCTTGTGTGACCGAACGAAATCGGGCAAGCTTCAGGTCAGCGACGACATCCACAAGATGTGGAAGGAAGCAGGATCGGTTCGGGACAATCTGATTTTGCTCATGGCTGATGCAAATGGGGATCGTGCAACCAGACAGCATGCAACCATGGTACATAGGCTTCACAGCACTGGCTAGCATCTAAGGGTCAGTTCATCCGCAAAGTGGATCTGTACCGTGAGCAGCAGAAGTTTCGCGAGCAAGTCACGGAGGGGGCCTTCTACACGGAGGTGGACCTCAAAAGGCCCAAAGCCGAAGGTGGCTTGGGGCTGCCAGCGAAGCCAGACCTGATTGACGCAATTATCCATGCTCTTCGTGGGTTGGGTTTTCAGCCTCCCTGCTGTGCATACATTATATGGATCGGATGGGTTCTAGGTGCATGCACTTTAGCCTAGGAAAAGAGTGGCTGGTATCATCGAGCTGTGCGAGAAAACTCCCGGTCACGTGCGGTGCTTCGGCTCCCAATGAAGGTTTGTGTGCTGTGCTTTTCAATGGATGCTACAAGCTTTGCTTTGTAATGCGTGATCTAAATTCTAAGGACAAGCAAGTACGATGGCGAGAAGGAGTACTGGTATGATCACACCACCCGTGGGGCACGGGGCACCAGGGACACGGAGGGTCTCAGAGATTCCACCAGTGCCAGCGGAGCTGTTGATAGCTTCGAGCAGAGTGCCAAGTCAAGCGACCCGCATAAGAATTGGGACCTCTCACAGCTTGGTAGCTGTGCAGTGGAAGCTGGCACGGACAAGGCACCTACACTGCATACACTACACGCATAAAGAAATGTGTCAATTACTTACCACTGCAATCTTAATTGTGATTCATCACCGAGGTAAAGGACAGCCTCCAAAGGCACATGAACGAGGCGGTCACCGCGAGGGACAAGCTGCTGAAGTTCACAGAACGATTGGATCGTGATGATGCATCAGTGCAAGTGACTCTCATTCTGGTCAGTAGAAATCATGTCACTATCATATGTGTGCAAATCTTCGAATGTTAACTACAGCCAGCTAAGGGAGCTACCCAAGATGGAGGCCGTGGCCAAATCCTTAGGTGAACTATATGACGACCTCGCCAAGCTTCAAGCTGATGCGAAGATCCAGGATCTCGGAGAAACGCGCCTTGGAACCAGAACTAGTGTCGATGTGTAAAACTAACCCATGCTAGAACCGATCAATGTAGGTCACAGTGACTGCTGAGGCAGCAGAAGGACTACGTTCGCAAGTGCGAAGAGGTGAAACGCCAGAGTCTAGTATGCAAATATGCGTAGCCAATACATCTCAGCTGTTGCCATGAGAGTACAAAGACGAGTGTTGCTGGAACCTGAGGATGATCATGGCTACATCCATGGAGGTGAAGAACAAGCTCCCTGGATCTTAATACAAGAGCCCTTTCTCACGCATGTAGATGCCGCTGCTTGTGGCTGCAAGGGCTTGCAACTCTACCTGTAACCCCCGAGGTCGTTGAACTGGATTGTCTGAGTTCTGTGTACCAACCCCAAATTAAACCCTGAGCCCTATGTGTAGAATCCTTTAGCAGAAACCTCAAAGCCCGCAGCCAGACGAACACTGCCTAGGTAAACCCTCCAACACTCTAGATACACGATCCTTGTCCTGATCCCTAGGAAGCTGAAGAAGACCCCGCCGAAGAACGGCAAGCGACCTGCTGAAAAAGAAGTCGAAGAGCCAGCTGCTGAGAAACCTAAGAGGAGTAAAAGGCCCAGGACCAAGGCCACTGCCTAAATCTGCATCGATGATTCATCGTGGTCCACCTGGGCACAGAGTCCCATGTGTTTTGGCCATGTAGGAAATTTCCTCCGGAGGTTCTGCATTGTATTCGTGCATGGGTCCCCTACACGTAAACCTTCGATAGTCCTGAAGCCCCTCAAGCCCAAACTCCGAAGTCGTTCAAATCATCTTTGAAAGGAACCCTATAGAAGCTTAAACGTTTAAGTAGCATCATGTAGATCTCATCGAGGTTCTAATTGGGTTTGGATTCGGGGCCTTAATAATGTAGACCCTCTGCTGGCTCCTTCAATGCTCCGACGAAGTTGCTGCAAAGCCAGTGTTCGATGAAATTGAACATGCAGGCTGTGCGAGTTGTAGAGTGTGTTGAATGTACGCAGGCCCGGCAAACCTTGCAAGATCAACTTTTTGTGTGTACACAGATGTTCGGTAATGCACGTGAGGCTAGCTGTGCTTGTGGAGGGCCTGCTACGCTACGAGACACGTGTGACAGCTTCGCAAAGCAGGGGGTAAACCATGCAGTGCATCCGATCGAAAGCACACATGCCGTCAAATGTTCTGTAGCCTGTAATTACCAGCCGTACTGCCTATTGGCTGCCAGGTCCTATGCTACAGGACAGAGCCAGTGATCGGGCGCAGACGTTGGTGAAGTCTTTGGCTTCAGGCGCCAGAACCTCAGAGCGAACGAGCATGGTTGTGAGTGTCGGTTTCCAGCTTCGCAGGGTCGACTGAAGGCAGTATTCATGTTCTGTTTGACTATGGCTGGTTCATGTGTCTGCTGTGCCTCGCGATCAAGCTTGCTTTCGTGAGCAGCCTAGAACTCCATCGTATATTCGGAATATTGCTTTAAGGTGACAATCCTCATTACACACGCAGAACATGGTCCGGAATCATAATTCATGACCTAAAGTACTACTGCTCCCATGTCCTCAATGCGGCTGAAAAGACCCATCGATGTGATTTTCCCTTGGGGGTCGGACTCTGAAACCGATGATGAGCCGCACGTCGCCACGCCCCAGGACCTGCCAGTCAAATGTGACGGGCAACAGCCACGCATACAGACTGCATCAATTGCTGATGGGATCACCTATCGGTACATTCCTGAACACACACAAGCAGGGAAAGTTCTAGCGCATTGTGAACGATGCATTGAACAGCTACGGAGGGCTACCGGTGGTGAGTCGCTTGCCATCTACAAGATCGGGATAACACATAGCTGCACCCCTCGGTTTGAGCTCTATCAAGCCAATGGCTGGACAAAGATGCTTGTTATGTTTCAGAGCAAAGACCTTGGCACGATCGAGATGTTGGAAGCTGCACTAATCGCCCAGCACCATCACCGACTTCAATGCCGCAACATCCAATTGGGTGGAGAAGGAATGCGACTTCGTGCTTTCCAACCAAAGTTTGAACCTCCGTACCATTGCTATTGTGTGGCTGCAAGAGCTGATGAACCTAGATGGGTGCGTGGTTAGCTATAATATGGCAAATCGTTTATTGTACTTGGTTCTAGCAGTGGCATCACTTATCTAAGGTGGGAATGTCGAGCATTATAATCACATCGCCAATTCGTGCACCCATGCTTGCTGTATAGCTTAATGGAGTCAAGCTTTCATCGAACGAAAGAAAAAGGCAGTGATTGCAGAACTTTGAGCAGTGGGTTCCTGACAACCCAGTGTGCTGTGAAGTATCCGAGCTACAAAGCCCTGAATTCCTAAAGTCCCCCAAATTTTAAACCCCAAACCCCCAAACCCAACAGCCTATACATCATTTAAACCCCCACACCCACGGAGTGAAGTTAGCAATCTTGAACCTTATGTACTATACCCCTGCCACTCGTCTCCCTCCGCTGTTCGCCGAGGCCTCTGCCAAGCATGTGGCCACCATCGCGGAGGCCTTTGCGACCCAGGATAATGACTGCAAGGCGCTACGAGATTTGGGTGGAGCCCCGAAATCTGATGCTGAAAAATCCTTGCAAAAGACCCTCCGAAAGTGGGACCTCACTCTGAATGTGCCCTGGACATATCAGCAGTTATCTGAAGATTGCTCTGTTCCGATGCTTATGCCGTCTGACTACCTTACCACTCTGGTCGAGAAGGGCTACCTGCACAAACTGCTAGGTGGCTCTGTTGCCAGCAGCCCCATGTCTGAAAAAAACAAACCTTTGGAGTACCCCAATGACCATCACCCCAAAGTAGAAATATCGAAGATCTCTCAAGTCTTTAATCCCTGAGTTCTCCTGTAGCACACGAACACAATCCCTCTATACAACAGCTTATACCCTCGATCCTCAAACCACCAAATCGCAGGATTCACGAGTATGTGTCGGTATGTAAGCAGTAGCCACCTCAAGCCAACAGCTGTCCCAACAATAATGAAGCTTGGTTTCCTATAGCATACCTGTGTTTAGTTTTACACTATTGGGTCTCGTCTTTGATGCCTTCGGGCTACATCACTAAATTATTCGATCTATAATAGGGTTTATAGGGATACTCAATAATTTAAGCTTCTGGGTCGTTCGGTCTATAGTAGCAACTGAGAAGTGCATCAGGCAAGCTTTGGGAGGCTCCAAAATAGTAAATGGCAACCCTTTATCGATACCCGATGTTTCTTGTAGTTGCTATTGTTGGTTGTGTAAAGCCCTTCATTCATAAGAACCTCTTAATAAGCTAATCCGACTATGGTGATTATCATCCCAGGCTCAGAACGACTTCGAGAGTTTTGGAGCAACTACGCTAAGGAGGAGCCAAACCATGAATTGTTCCAGCACGACTTCTTGGATTTTGGGCAGCTAGTTCCTCTTTATATTCATGGAGACGGTGGGAGGACATATCGACGTGACGAGCTGATGGTGATTGCTTTTCAGCCCATTTTGGGCCTGGGAACCCGTATGTCCAATCCTCACAAACTGAGAACTTCGAAACCTGGAGTAAACCTGCTGGGGCATTCGTTTACAACGAGATTCTTGACCGGGGTCATGCCGAAAAGCGTATATAAAGACAACCCTGAAAGATTCGACAACTTCCTCACAGCGACAATGAAGGACTTCGAGCGACTTTATTACGGAGGCCTGGATATTGGAAACGGTCGTGTGCTGCGCTTTATCCCCTTGGGGCTCAAAGGAGACCTCCCATTCCTTTCGAAGAGTGGTCACCTGACCCGCACCTTCCTGCACATACGCAAGGGGCCGGCAGGCCCCAAATCGAAACCCCTTACGGGCTGCTGTTGGCTTTGTCATGCTGGGACTGATCAGTATGACTTTGAAGATCTCGGCTCTGAGCCGGCGTGGCTTGCCACAACAGGGCCACACAATCCGCCACCATGGGATGCTGTGCCTCCTTTCTTTGACCATGTGGCACATGTCGTGGAAGACAAAGCATCGTTTTTTACATTGGATGTCCTACACATATACCATCTTGGTGTGGGTCGCGATTTTGGCGCCAGCGCCCTCGTTGTTGCTTTGGGTCTGTACGGCCGTGGGTCCGTCCCGGAGGCGCTCGATGATTTGAATGCAGACTTGCGGCGTTTCTTGAAGTCCAGTGGGAAATCTGTGCACTTCCGGTCTCTGACGAGAGACCTTCTCGGTTTTTCGTCAGAGACCACATTTCCTGTGGGACATTGGAGCAAAGCGATGGATACACCGATCCTCGTCGCGTTTGCTGCTTGGGTCTTGCAGCAGCGCGGCGGGGACGGTGTTCTATTGCACCAAGTTCTGATTTCTGGCTCTGGCGCGATTGAGCTCTTCATGAAGACCCTCTTGCAGGCCTCCCTCTGGCTTGACAGGCGCCAGGCTACAATCGCTGGTCGGGCGGGGATCCAATTTCTTGCTTGTTATCAAAAGGCTGCCCAGCTCTCCTATGACGCCAAAATCTGCAGGTTCAATATGACACCGAAACTTCATTGTCTTCATCATATATCACTGTCTCTGCTGCACGCTGCTGCCCGCTGCGGCACATGTCTGAACCCACTTTCACGAGCGACTTTTCAGGATGAGGACCTTGTGGGGCGTGTGTCGAGGCTGAGCAGGCGAGTGTCACCGAGGATGCTGTGTTTGCGAACTATCCAGAGGTATCTTTTGGCGACTCGTCTGGAGATGGACGCAGACCGACGATGAGTCCCTGAATGTATACATAGCCCTTGAACTCTTATAGTTTTATATAGGGTCTAGGTCTAAGGTCTAAAGTAGTTTGCAATAGCCCCTTTAAAGATGATTCGTCGGCTCTGAGTTCCCAGCTCAAAGCATTGCGATCGGGAGCCAGCGAGGCCGCAAAATCTTTAGAAGGAGAGGGACTTCAGGGAGTTCAAGGACTTCGGGGATTACGGAGTTCGGGGACTTACTTTCCGCCCCGAGGGGCTTCCGTTTAAAGTGCCATGTAAATATGGCTGATGTACAACTTGGATTTTCTTAGTGGAATTGCTCTGGTCTTGGGGATTACGAGAACTTCAGAAGTTGTTGGTTCTTGAACCAGGAGTGACGTCAGTTCCCTAAACCCTAAACCTGAGCCCTAAACCTTAAACCTAACTAACACCCCAACAACCAAACCCCTGAAGACCCGAAGCATTCCGAACTTGCTGTGCTAGGCCAAACCACAGTCTTATGCTTGCAAACACCAACGTACAAACTCTTTATCCCAAATCGCCGTAACAACACCTGGCCTATGCCCAACCCATGGCTTGCACCCGAACTCGCTACAAACTCTGAAAACACTCAACGCCCGTATTTTAGCCCACGCCTCTTATCATGTTATATAACTGGTTATTATCTCACGACCGGAAATTAAACGGCAGACACTGCCGCAGGTATATATATATACCCTGGGCTTCCGCGGCTCCGTTAAACTGGTGGGTCTAAACGCAGGCGTTAAACTGGTGGGTTCATGTTGTTGATTAAAAGCAGACGTGATTCTGTCGCTCAACATGGATCAAGTGGCAACATCATGCAGAACATGGGGGCCCAAACGTGTCAATAAGAGAGATCAGTTGTGTCTCTGCGGTAGGCCAATGGCCTCACGAATGGCCTCACGAGTGCTACAGTGTAACGACAGCGAATCTTTTGAGTTCATGGTGCCCCTTTTGATCTGGGCGATCCTGCTCGTGCGCTTCTCGGGAGATATCCTTTCCTTTTTCCGGCTGTGAAAGTGGAAATAATTTGTCTTGCAAGGTCTTTACAATGCCGAGGGTTCGAGCAACCAAAGCCATTGACCGTCGTCCGGGCCCCATACTACAAACATCGAACACACCAAAGCTGCATCCTGCTTGGCCCAGGTCTCTCGGAACAAGGAAATTTCGGAGAAACAGGTGCATCCTCCCGCCTTCCGGTGCTTTGCTTTGCAGAAAGAGTGAAGCAGAGAGACTTCTTGATTGCAGCGGCTGCTATGCTCGAGCGAGAAATGCCGGACTCGCGACCGAATCCGCGAAGATTAGCACTCCTGAAGGACGGAAACAGTGTGATGCAGTATTCGCTGAGCATGAAGCATAGCGTAACACGGAGAAATAGAATTGTTCAGGAGCTGCTGAGTGACATCCTGAAGCCCGGGTATGTGAATCAAAGAATAGAAAGATTAAAGAGGGCAAGGCCAAAGAAGAACAAAGGCGAGTCAGAGGCCCATGGATCCATGTTTTGTCATTTCAGTCAATCAATTGGAATGCAAAATGCCATCGGTGCAGGACCCTTTTCTGTACCGGTTTTTGGATGTGGCGAGCAGAACGGTTTGCGAAGAGGAGGTGGGCTTCGAGAAACATTTTGCAGAACTGAAACCACATGCCCAATCATGTCCCGGACCAGGTCACATGCGAGACCAACTTTGGAATCCTGGCTGCCTATTGCAGCTCGTTCGCGGGCGATTTGCCCACCAAGAAGGAGGTGGAAGCAGCAGTGCTGTGGGCAGCAGACCATTTTAGACTCAACGATCCGGTCCCGAAAGCTGTCAAAACCGCGGGATCCTGAGAAACCTATCGTATCGGAAATGAAGCCAATGCTTATCGATCGAGTCTTGACGTTGAGGCTTGGGCCGAGGAGGAAGCTGCTGTTCTACGATCGTATGCTTCGTATGCATGCGAGCGGGCTCAAAGGAATCCAAGTGCGAGGCATTCGATTTCTGTGTGTGTGTGTGTCCGTTCGGGAATTCAAACAAAGCTAACTGTTCTGCTCCAGGAAAGGCGAGCCACACGAGAGGATGGCAGCACTGAAGCAAATCATCCAAGCCCGAAAGCAGGAGCCCATGATTACAATTTCAAGCAAACTCAAACCAACAATCCTTCGACTGCACTTCCTGCAGGATGTTCGGCCCGACAACGTGATGGAGCCGGAGGTGGGTTGGTTGGTTTGGTTTTGGGGCTAGATCTTTGGAATTCCGAGTGCTGCTTAGGACCGAGGTTTATCCTATGATATGCAATGGGTTCATTTAAGGTTTGGGGCTTGTTAGGGTGGAGTGTAACTACTGAAGACTTGAAGGGCTCCGAGTTTAAGAGGGTGTAAGCGCTTAGGGCTTTCAGGGTTGGTTTCGGTTTTAGATGTTTGGCAGTAGGGGTGCAGGGCTTTACCGTTGAAATGGAAAAATTCGTGTCTGCAAAACCTAAACCCCAAACGACGGAAGCTTGATAAATTTACATTGCACCAGCCACCAAAATCAGGACTCATCGAAGCAACTCATATAGTGCATACATAACACAGTTCTCGACGATTTCTGGACCACAGCCACTCTAGATTTGTTTGATTCGCTCAGTCATGGTACAAAACCCGTAACCCGTAAATAAACGTGAACCTAAAGCCCTCTAAGCCTAACCCTAAGCCTAAACCTTAATATGTGAAAAGCCAGTCCTTTCAAGCTCTGGGATTTGGGGTCTGGTTGCAGGCGAGGGATTTAGAGAGCTTTGTGGCTTAAATCGTGCTGGTGCAACTCCGTAATCATTGCATAGTTTGCTGTTGCTGCTGCTGCTGCTGCCGCTACTGCTGGCCGCAAGGACGATGACGAAGCTGGCGACGATGGCTCCTGCCAGCCAGAGGAAAACGAGGAGGAAGCAGCAGAAGAAGACGAAGAGGTTGACGGGGAAGATATTGCTTCAGAGAAAGATGGAGCAGGGGGTGTGTACAAGGACCTTCGTTTTGCACGGAGTTCGATAGAACCGATTCGATGGATTGTGCAAGACTTCTGACTTGTCTTAACTTCTGATGTGCTAGGATTAAGAAGCCAAAAAAAGGCAAGACCCCACACCGAAGATTGACTCCAAAGTGGTTGCTAAGGCCGAAGCTGTGTTAGCAGCTTCCGAGAACGATGATGCAAACTTGGCACTTGAGGCCCATTCATTATCCTGCATGAGTGCATGAAGCCCCTTCATCAAATAAAAGATTATTTAGGAATCTGCTGCCAGGCCCAGGCCAAAACCAGAAAAGCCCTCCGAAAGAAGAAGGACGAGGGAGATCAAGAGGAGGACCCTCGCTCCCCTGACTCCATCCCTGAGAAAAAAGGTCGGGGAAGGGGCCGAGGCAAAGGGCGGGGGAAAGGAAAACAGAAAGTGATGAGAAGGCCAGCCGCTCGTGAATCTGGAGCCCCGGCAAAAAAGGCCAAGCAGACCCCAGTGGAGGAGGGCAAGGATGACGAGGAGTCTGGGGAAGAGCAGGGGGAAGAGGAGGAGGAAAAGGATGCTGTGATGAAAAGGCCAGCTGCCTTGGCGAGAAAAGCCGAGCAGGAGGACGAGGATGATGGTGAAATGGAAGAGGAATGTGGGGAAGAGCAAGAGGAAGAGGAGGAGGAAGAGGATGTTGCAATGAAAAGGCCAGCTGCCTCGGCGAGAAAAGCCACTCAGGCATCAAAGGAGGGCAAGGATGATGATGAAGCGGGAGAGGAATCTGGGGAAGAGCAAGAGGAAGAGGAGAAGGAGGAAGATGATGAAAAGCCCAAGGACGTCCCCGATGCCAAGCAAAACAAGGTTGCTGGGGTGTCGCTGTCTTGAAGGTTGCAAGGGGTCCAGGGTTCACGGGGCTAGGGGCTTTGGGCCTTCATTGATACACGTGAGTTCCCGTGCTAGGCTTCATTGACAAGGGCTGTGGGACTTTTATCGCCGTCTGCTTTAGTGGGTTACTGTGAATGATGCGCTCTGGCAGGTCAAAGCGCACTGGGCCCCGAAGTTCCGAGAATTGGCGAAGAAAGACTCCCGCTTCGAGGTGGAGGAAAACGTGCTGAAGGGATCCCAAATGTGGGGCTCTCAGCAACAAAGCCATCTCAACTAATTCCGCACTCGGGCTTCAAGACTCGAAAGCGCATTTGCTTGAGGTACTGGACTATCCGACATCCGAATCACAAGTCGACCATTTCATTGCGGTTCATTGCTCAGCTTGTTGTTTGACACTTAAGTTGCTACAGCCTATATTGCCCGCTCCCTGCACAACCCGAATCTCAAACCAGGTTCACGGCGGCTTCTGGCTACTGGTACGTGACAAATCCGCCCCCTGACCGAATCCCGGGACTGAACGTCAAGTACCGAACGGACTTCGCTGCCGGGCACCCAACCAGCTGTCGAAGTTTTGCACTATTTCTGACCCGAAACGCAATGCATGCCGAGATCAACCAGAAGGATGGCCTCACGATGGGATGGAATCGGTTCGCCGATGTGGAATCTGGGCCTGGCACTCAAAGTTCGTTTGGGGTCAGGCTCATGAAAAAAGGTTTGAGCTCGGGCAGATGTGTCGTTTCACATTGCATCGAGGTGGAAAGCTTCTTTACAGGCAGCTGGCTGGTCCACCTGAGAAGAGGCATCTCAAAGTTTGTTGGAAGTTGCTAGCCGTTGTTGTCTTCTGCTGTGAATCGACAGGTTCTGGGAACCGGCAGAAGCGACCGTGGAAGCCTCGCTCCCGAAGAGCAAAAGCACTTACTGCTTCGAAGTTATTCCCTAGGGTATTGCTGGTATTCGCTGCATGCTTCTCGAGGGCTCGATCTGTTCCGGTTCGAAGTAGGGCTCAAGGCTTCTATGAAAGGTTAGCAGGCATGGCTGCTGCCTGGATGTTAAATGACCTGGCCCTCTCTCGTGACTGTCTTCTGGCCTTGGCCTACGCTGGCTTTCCAAGCATCATGCGGCTTTGCTCAACGTGAAATCAACACCCCCAAACCCTAAGTCCTAAATTGTTAATACCTAACTAAAAAACCAAAGCTAAAGCCCGCTGGACCTTCCCGCACTGTTAGCCCTTAGCATCCTTCAACAAACACATCACAAAATCTCATACAATCACTCCCTCCACCCAAACCTTCAAAACAAAAGTCTTAAATCTCTAAAACAAGCCGTTTCATTTGAGGTTACACCTGATCGACTACGTGGCCCAGAATGCCTCCGGATCTAACACGATTCGGGCTGAAGCCTCAGAGCTCATTCCTTCGCCTTTGGCCTGGGGCTGCCTGTGCTCAGTTGTGCCTAGGACTTGTTCTGCCTGGACCTCTTCGCCGGGAAGAGGGCGATCGAAAGCGCCTTCAGCCATGGTCTTACAGTTGGCCTGTTCTTGCATGAATGAAGCAGCATGCCCGTCTACCTCAGTCAACTTAGGGGTCTAGGGTAATGGGTCATTGTGGGTCTTAGCTTTCGATGTTGGGAATCTACATTGCTTGCCCTGCTTCCGAGATTCACGTGGCTTCAAGTCGCCGGGGTCTCAGCCTTTAGAAACCCTTATGTATCGGAGTAGCCTTTCAATGATGTATGGAGGAACATGCATGGCCCAGGGACTATTTCGATGTGGGTGCTCGGGAAGATGACGATCTGTTGACAGTGCCGGGATCTTATTTCAGGGCCCAGAGCATACCGGCCGCGAGTCTGTGTTTTGGTGTGGGTGCCCCCGCTGCTGAGGCTCGGCATGGTACGAGCGCTGAACAAGGTGCTGAGGCTTCGCAAAGCAGGCCTGTTAGCCTGTGGGTTGCCATGCAACTCGTGGGTATTCATGAACCGTGCTACGTCGGGACGGAGCACTTGCATATTCGGAACAACCCGCTACGTCTATGTGAGGAGGGCGAACGAGTTTTCTGGCATTACTTTAGCATGGCAAAGTGCATAGCTCTGCACATGTGTACTACTAGGTCGCTGTTATGCAATCAAATCACCTGCACTCCCCACCAAGGTTGGCTACTCGGACGATCCTTTTGTGCATGCTTGCCTGCATGCGATCGGTGCACTGGATGATAGAGCAACCCTGGAGCTCTGTCTTCCTGAAGTTCCCTTACCTACGGTTCCTGGAAGAATGCTACGGTGCCGCAATACCCATGATGACCGTGCGGTTGCCCGAATCTCAGGCACTCTGTTGCACAAGAGGTGTGGCATCTCTAGTGGCCGAAGCATTATGACGACCAAGTTGGATGGGGACCTACGGGCACCGAGCGCCCAAGCTTACCGTTTTGGTGGGCACCCCGTCTGGGTCTTATTGTGACTTCCTTGCTTTATTTAGGAACAACACAGAACCAGAATCTTCGCCGCCCTGTGAGGCCGTGGCTGCCATCGATGAAGCAACGCCTCACAAAGGCCAAGAGGAGAGAGCTGAGGCTTTCTTCGAAAGGTCTCTTCAAGAATGGGAAGCAACGGGGAACTGGAAAGAAAGTTGTGACCCTGCCTTAGATCCTGTCTGTGGTGCATGTATGAGTGAGGGAGACACACTGTGTGGAAGGGATCGATATACAAGAGATCAAACCAAAAAGACAGAGAGAGAAAGCGAACGAGACGCGAGAGAGAGAGAGAGAGAGAGAGAGAGAGAGAGAGAGAGAGAGTGTGCGAGTAGAGAGAGAGAGAGAGAGAGACGCTCAGACAGAGAGGGAGAGAGAGAGAGAGTGAGAGAGAGAGAGAGAGAGAGAGAGAGAGAGAGAGGGAGAGAGTGAGAGAGGGAGAGAGGGAGACAGGAAGAGAGGGAGAGAGGGAGAGAGAGAGAGAGAGAGAGATAGAGACAGAGGGAGGGAGGGAGATTGTAGGATTGTGCTGGCACAGCACATATGCATAATGGGTTTAGGGTGGGTGGGCGGGCGAGCGAGTGAGCGGGCAGGTCGGTGTCGGTGGGTCGGTGGGTCAATGGGTCGGTGGGTCGGTGGATCGGTGGCTCGGTGGGTCGGTGGGTCGGTGTGGGGGAGACTAGTTAAAGTAAGTCTGTCTGTGTGAATGCAAGTGAGGGAACGACCGAGCGAGTGTGTCGGGGAGTGAGGTGGCCGTGTGTTCACCGCATATATGCACAGGTTGTTTGCTAGTGTTGCTTGGTTGAGGTCAGGATTACCGAAGTTGAAAAACACCCAGACGTACCCGGCCGGCTTTGGGCAAGCGATCGCCCACCACCATATGGTCTTGCTGGCCTCTTGCATGCATTGCCGGGTAATGTGGTCCTGCTCCCGAGTTCTCTGATCTAGCTTTCCATGTGTGTGTGTGTGCCTAGAACAGCGGCGAGTGCAACCTGTCCGGGGGTGTGAAGAAGGTTTCCGAGGCTGGGCTTGTTGAGTTCATCTCATTACTCCTGGCATCGGCTTCCTTTGTGGTCTGTGCACGCAGTGTGGCCTTGAAGGCTGCGAAGAGCGAGCTTCCAGTGGTGCAGCCGCCGTTTGATTGGAAGCACGCGAATCTCGAGCCGATCTTTCTGTTTCTTTTGAGTGAGATCGAGGCCGGTCGATATGTGCCAGCCTTTGATTTTCCATAATGCGGTGTTCCTCGTCTGTCACAACCCCACAATACTAAAGTTTACCAAAAGGCTGTTCTATAGTTCGGGATCATCCAACCTTAGTCGAAGCCTACAGGGGCCTGGGCTGTGAATGAGTTGGTCGTTGTACAAGCAGTAGCTGATTCAGTGGCCGCGACACCAGCCACTCGGCATTGCCGATACGTAGCCCAAAAGTTCGGTGCTCAGTTGGTCAAAATCACGAGACAAAGCTGAGCGTGAAAACAGCGTGAAACTAGCGTGAAAACAGCGTGAAAAGCACCGTGAACACCGTGAAACGAACCCATATAACTGTGAAACTTATGTCCCTCAAAAATCACACAACCACACACGACTAAAGCGTAGACTGCTGTGTCCGTGAAGTGCTCCCGCATGTCTGCACGCAAGCTCAATTCCTGCTGGCTTTGATATCACACAGGCTGTTCTTGCCGTTTGTAGGCCTCCTGTGTAGAAGCCTCGAGTTTTCGCTGTCGTGCCGATGCCGGTGGACGTGGCGAAGATTTAAAAAGGGCAGCGAGGGTCGAAAGCACACCCTCGCCACCTGCTCGGAAGTGGTGGGGTCCTTTGTGATACTTGTGGTAGCATGCACTGATCATGAGTTCGTGTGTTTATGCACAAGCACGACATGGGATAGTTGTGCCCAGGTCCTACGACAGCAGCAAAGAAGATGCCCAGAATCCGAACCCAGACTTTGACGACACGCCGCCCGGAAAGAGAGCTTTTCAAAAGGGTAAGGCCGGCAAAGCCCCTTTGAGAGTCGATTCCCAGCAGACGGTAGTGGAGACCCCGCCGCCGAAAGCGAAGCGGGCCGACACTGAGGATTTATCAGGGTCTCTGTCTAAGAAAGTCAGACATGCTCTGAGGAGGCCACAGTCTGTCGATCAGCAGTCTACTTCGGAGAGAAAGGATCGTGCAAAGCAAACGCAGAAGCAGCTCCAGCGAGAGTTTGAGGAAGCCGATGACAGCCAAGACCCGAAGGACCCCGAAGCCGAAGCCAACACCAACAGCCCAGCTTCGACCAAAGCTTCAACGAATGGAAAAGCAAAGGCCAAAGCAAAGGGGGCCGCTAAATCCGCCCCCAAGAAGAAAGGCACAGCTGAAGACGATGAAAGCGAGGCCCCGAACAAGCCCGACAAGGACTCCGGAAAGAAAGGCAAAGCTGAGGAAAGCGAGGCCCCGACCAAGCCCAAGAAGGACTCTGGAAAGAAAGGCAAAGCCGAGGAAAGCGAGGCCCCCACCAAGCCCAAGAAGGACTCTGGAAAGAATGGCAAAGCCGAGGAAAGCGAGGCCCCAACCAAGCCCGAGAAGGACTCTGGAAAGAAAGGCAAAGCTGAGGAAAGCGAGGCCCCAACCAAGCCCAAGAAGGACTCTGGAAAGAAAGGCAAAGCTGAGGAAAGCGAGGCCCCGACCAAGCGCGAGAAGGACTCTGGAAAGAAACGCAAAGCTGAGGAAGATGAAAGCGAGGTCCCAACCCCAACAAAGCCCAACAAGAAGTCCAAAGGCGATGGTGCCACGGCGAAGCAACAGGAGGATCACAGGACAGCCAGGTCCAGCAATCAGCCCATGCCGAGCCCCAAGAAAGCAGCACGCAAGCCGCATTCATCCCCCAGCAAGGATAAGCAGGCCAACGCAAAGGAAGCCACGGAGGAGCAGAGCCTAGAGAACAAGAAGAAGTTTGCACACAAGATGTACATGAGGTTTTACCGAAGTGTGCACAGCCACTTGACTCATATGATGATTGTGTGATCATGTTGCAGCCTATACTGCAATGTGTGTGTGTGCAGTGTGTATACATCTACCTAGGCCGGACCTGCCCCACCGAGATCAAGTCGGCATTCGATCAGTCGAAGTACTGTGCCATGCTTGCACTTAGTGGTCGCAGCTTTTGTTATATTACACATGTGCATGTACGATCGCTACTCAGGCAAGAACAAGATGAGCAGCTTGTACGAGGACTTCCTCCAAACGGAGGGGGACTGGAAGAAATCGATGATCTTTCGGACCATTAAGTCCATCACCAGAAACGGCCGACGGGGGATTCGCCGGTGGCTCACACGATCCCAAATGCTAGTGCATTTTGATGATGCAAGCATCGTGGACAGCATTATCGCCCGCAAAGAGACCGACGAGTACCTTAAAAAGACGGAGGTGCGAGAGCACCCGGAATGCCCAGGAGCCGGGGGAATTGTACCAATGCATTCATGCATAGATATGATCTGTGTTGTTCAATGTTTTACTTTCCCATGTGAAACCTTCACGAAAATTCGCAGGGCTTATCCAGTACCTCGTCTTGGTGGACGAGGAGGTCACCGACGAGGATGTTGATGAGATTGCGGATCTGTTCCAGCAGGAGGACAGAGGTGAGTCCGACGACGGCTCGAGCTCGGACGATGATGACGACGACAAGCCAAACAAAGGTGGCAAGGACCGTGAAGTCGTGTGTGAGTGATTGATAAATGAGTGGGTGGCGGATTGGTTCAATGGCTGACATTTGCATACCCGTGCACACTACATTTCCTGCATCCGTACCTGCATACATACGTACCATGCACACATGACATACATGCACACATACACATGCACACCTGCATACATGACATTGTATACATGTACATGCAATAATGTTCCATGCACATATGTGTTTTCTTGCTGGGTTGCACACCTACAGCTACACGCCAACAAAACAAACCCGAAAGCCCAAACCCAAAAACACAAACCATTTTTGCTGCCCCTAAAACCCTAAACCCTGACACCCTTAAAATCTCAAAACCTTGATCCCTAAACCAAAAGCCGATTGCACCCCAGCACGAAAGCGCAAAGGACGATCGAAAGAAGGAGGGAAAGAGCAAGGACGACAAGAAGAGCAAGAAGAAGTCTAAGAAAAATGCAAAAAAGAATAAGAAGGGTAAGAAGGAGAAGGATGAGAAGGACGAAAAGGCCGAGGAGGAGAAAGCCAGGTTCAAGAAAGCAAAGCAGGCAGCCAACAAGGCAAGTGTTCATGAAAGCAAAACCCCGTACTCTCACACCCGTTCCTGTGCCCTCCCAGGCCATCGGCCAGCTCAGCAAGATGATCCGTGACCACAATGCAAAGATTGCTGACTTGGATGGGTTGTTGGGGGCTGAGTCTCTCGAACCGACGATGCAAGGAACTAAACCCTTGAATCCCGCCGATGCCCCCTCGTGCAAAGGAGCAAGCAGGTGCAGAAGGCCTTCCGCAAGGATCTCGATGATTGCATCGGCCAGCTCTCCGCCTGCAGAGCAAGCTTGCAAAGTGCTGTCGATGGACAGGAGGAGCTGGATTTTGCTTATCGATCTAGTGGGCCTCCCAAGCCTGCTCTTTTCGATCAGATTTGCACTATTATCTGCTGCCACGACATCAACCCCTAAACTTAAGCTGGATCTCGCTAAACTAAACAACACAAGTCTGCTTCGCCTTAGATTTAACTTGCACCATACCATGACCCTAAGTTTCAACAGCCTTGAACCCTAAGATGTCTGATCTTGTCAGGAGAACGACATGGTGACGTTGACCGAGCAGGCTGAGCAGCTCATGAAGAAGATGCAGGGCCAGGTGCTTGCTTTCGGCAAGAAGAAGAGCTTTGTGAAGGAGAAGTAGGGAGCTCGTCCGAGACACAGCACCCGAGTGGTTGTGGTTGCACGGTTGCGAATCCTACATGTTATGTTTCATTTAGCTTATAAAGCTTATATATGTAGATCAGGCACTAGCCCTCGGGGGTCTGATGCTGTGTGGAGAAGATGAAGCTTTTGCCGGCATTATGAAAGCAAATGTCGGTGTTCCGAAGTGTCTGGTGCTACAAAGCATCAATGAACCCTGCTATCTTGCACTTGGTGCAGGGGATGGGGAAATCCTCGAGTGCCTTAGACGTGCCGGATTTGGCGGGCCCGCTTGGAAAATTCTGCTTAGACATCCCAGCTCGGCCTATGCACGAAATCATAGATACAAGCAGCACCACAGGAACATAGGAGTATAGCACCGACCTCTCCGCTCGCAGGTGGAGTTTCGAGTACTTCAGAGGTCGTTTTTGATATGGTGGACAATGTCGCAGCTGCTCCTTGCCTAATCGAATGGTGTGATCGGTCCCTGCACAAGACGAAAAACCCTGAGACTTTATCAACACGCCACATAGGACCCTGAAGCCCAGCTTGAAAAATCCTTCAAAGGCCGGCTCCATCGCCCGTGAGATGAGAGGCGCCAAATCCACTGTTACCGAAACCCGGCTGCACAAACCTTCAAGCCACCCCAAAGCCTAAACCCAAGTCCTATACGTAGAGTGTTTCGATGCAACCGTGGCCGAGGACGCAGCTGGTCTTCTTCCGGCCCCATTGACGAAGCTCGGCACCTTCAGTGGCAAGAACCATGCTCGCGACTTTACACGATCAATTCGGCTCCCGGTGGTGCTTTGCTGCGAAATCCCCCGACCCGAACCCTAAGAGTTTCGGGCTAGCCTCAAAATAAGCGGCTTTGACCGTCAGGAGGTCTTGGGCTTCGGATTTAAGGTTTAGGGTTTACGAGTCGTTAATGCTTGGTCTAGGTCTAGGGATTGTGGTTTTGGGTCGTGTGCCAGGCACCTGTTTATGTGGAGACCGTTCTGAAGCAGAAACACGATTCGGAAGAAGAAGTATGTGTGAAGGTTCCGGTGCTACTCCCGCACCGCATCTTGTCTTTTCTGTTCGAGGAGCTTGGCTTGGAAATTTCTGCAGATGCTCTAGCCAAGTATTGGGCCCACTGTAAGCGCTGGTGTGACTGGTGTTGCGACCCCGACTTTGATGGTTCCCACATCCCTGTATCACTCTATGGTGACACTGCTCGGTATGGGCAGGGCTACGATCAAGCCAAAATCACAGGTTGCTTTATGAGCCTTGTGTTGTGGAGACCGAAGTCAACGAGGATGAGTCAATGGCTACTTTGGTGCCTAGATACTGAATTGAGCCTGGGATGGAAGAGCCACAATCCTCTTTATCGTGCAATCGTGGAATCTTTAAACGCAGCCTTCGATGGCCTGACCCCGGACAATCGACCTCTGGGCAGAAAGTTCGCTGTAACACAGATGAAAGGTGACTGGGAATATCATTACCAAACTTGGCGGCTTAAACGATGGTGGAAAACCCGGTGGTGCTGCTGGAGATGTGACGCTGAGAATCACCACCAAGCCCTGCACTCCATCTGCGATCTGAGAGATCATCCGTCCTGGGCACAAACTGAGCTTTCGCATAACCAGTTCGTAGTCTACGGCATCGGGCAGAGCCACGTTTGTGCTTGAACCAATGCAATCAACGATTCATAACCTAGTTCGGTTATACAGGATAAGACTTTGTAGTCACCCAAGTGCACGTGATGATGTGCTGAAGGTCCCTTCCTGGGGCTTCGTGGGTTCCACTATGGAATGCTTTGCCATTGCAGCCTACACAATGTCAACTTGGGAGTAGCACAGGATGCTACAGGTTCAACTTTGTCCTGTGGCTTCAAGAAATGTGTTCGGGCTTCCACTATATTATATGAATTAAATGCTGAACCACAATGCTGGGTTGATCGGTTTATGCACGAACGCCGAGGATGTTTCTGGTGGAGAATGGGTACTTCGGCGACCCAGACAATTCCTTGCACAAGCTCTTGGTGGTTGCCTTCCGCGATTTCAAAGCCTTCCAGAAGGAGCGGAGGATTTACTGTTCCCAGACCAAGTTTGTGCCGAACTTTGTCCCTGGGCCGTTTTGAGGAAGAGCTCTGAAGTACAGTTTGCACCCCTCAATCGCAAAACCTAAACCTTAACCCTACCAACCCTGTACACCTAAAACGTTGATGCTGCAACCGGATCAAAACTAGGTTTGGAAGCCTGAGAAGCACGGGGCCCACATGGGTCACAAGGGGTACAATGGTCGAGTTATCGCTATGTGGCTGGGTGACTGTATGGAAAGGGCTGCTGCTCATCACACCACTCACAATCGCGATTTCGGGCAGTGGCTTCATGCACGTTGCCAGAACGAAGGAAAGCCATGGCCGGATAACGATGATGCACGCTTTGGCCCCATCTGTGTAGCAATGATACTTGGAAGATATTTATCAAAATCTGTTTCATTCTCAGTCTAACAGATCAAAAGACACCCTGAAACCCCAACATCGCTTCCTGTGCTTTACTCTACATGAGCCTTAACTTCTCTTCTTCTGCCCCCCATAAGACCTGAAACCTCAGCGAATACTACGAAACCCTTCTGATTTCGAGGCAGTCGCTGTGCCAGTGGTTCGATGCCGTCGAGCGCTTCCCAATATACCTGTTGCTCGGCTGGGGTGTTCAGGTGATCTTCATTTGTTAGAAGAAGCGGGGGTTTTGGTGAATAAGGTTTGGGAATTTGCAGAAGTTTAGGGGATGTTGGACAAATTAGGCCGCACTATTTTCTTGGTTTGATACTGAAGGACGGCTCCACAGGCCAATGAAATCTACAAGTATGGGATGCGATACCTGCGGTATCACGTCTTGCTGTGCAAGATGTCCATGAGGCTGGCTTCGTGGCATACAGTATACAACTTATCGTGCAACAAGAAAACCGTTTGCAATGCAACAGGCTTCAGAAGCTCCACTGGCATGTTCGACCGAAAATCCACGAGCCTTGCCGGCATTTCCAAAATACCATCGATGCTTGGCAAGTCTTTCTCTTTCCAACTCAGGCAATGCATCATCAGATGGTCGATATGAAGCAGAGACGACGCTTGGTTCAAATATTCTTTGGCTTGTCTGCCTGTGCGGGAGTACAACCATTTCTGCGAAGGATTGAGCAGCAGACTGCACCACACATACAGAGAAGAAGATGCGATGCGATGGCTGAAAGGCATCACGGCAAATTAGAACCGGAATTTCGCCCTCTTCCGAATACATCCTTAACTTCACGGTGCACCGAAACTTATCTTATCTAAGGAGTGGCTCAGGTTGCGGACAAGAAATGTTTGGAATCATCAGTGATCAAAGCCGCAAGATTCCGCTTGGCTTCGCTCAGACGACCCCACCGAATGGGAGCCCTCAACCGCAGCGCCAAGGGAAGAAGATAAAATGGGGCACCCAATCGTGAGCTCGTCGACGGAAGCAGCTGCTGCCGTGCTGTGCTGCTTTTGTTTCGGGGGATGGCTTCAGTCTCTCTCTTATTGCCCAATCCCGAATTTCTTCGATCCCTTGCAACATCTGCCCGAAACCCAAGATGCCATCATTCATTAAATCCAATGATCTACATAGCCTAGAACGTGTAAAGTCATGAAGACCCATATACAAGTAAAATGCGTGGGTTCAGTGTTTAGCATGCTTTACTTGAACGCATCCGTTAAACCAGTGCTTTGGAAGGTTAGGGTATTTACACCTACTTATACGTATAAGCCTCTGTCTATTGATTGTACATATGTATACCTATGTACATAGTTATATATATATATATATATATGTACATATGTGCCCGCAAGCAAAGAAACACTGGCTCCACGAGAACCAGAGCTGGATTGACACAAGGGAGGGCCCCCGCGCGCTCTCCATCCAAGGCTTCTAAGAGGGGAACCAAAATAGCCGACACAAAGCTCGAGAAACTCAGACATCTCCCAAATAGATGTCTCCTGAAGGTGATCCAACCATCGCTGCCGCCGCCGACGGAGTCGAGCTGGGACACCTTGACTGCGTGCTGCGAGGGCTGCCCAAGCCAAATCCATCAAGCGCTGCGGTTGACTGAAGAACTCTTGCTGCTGCCGGGATCTCCATGCAAAGCTACAGCCCTGTAACAGAGATACATATTATCGCAAGCAAGAACTCCGAACGGAGAACAGCTAATAACTCCTCAAAACAGGGCAGGAAAGATCAGAGCCAACGCGAACGGTTGGATCTCGACGTCCCGGCTCCGAAAGGTGAGTTGAGCAATGATCCAGGCCCAAGGATCCAGGACCCCCCTTTTGCGCCTTGAGCTCGAAGCGGTCAGGTGCGACCACGCGCCTGGAAGATGTCCAGCGAAAACACAACCGACGGACTTCAGTCCTACCTGGAATATCTTTGTAGGGAAAGAGGCCCAGGATGATGAATATGGGAGCAGGCCTGGCAAAAAGTTTGGGAATGAGCGTCTGGTGCTGGTGCGACAAAACGAGGCTATGATATGGTTTTTTCAGGCTTGCGACTCTAGCACGGCTTCTTGCTGCTGGCGAATCTCTGCTCTGATGACTGATGACTGTAAGACGTAAGAAGGAAGTGCCGGGAATCGCCTGACAAGCTTACAGTACGAGTCTGTCTCTGGACTGGCTGACTCACCCCCTCCCCCCCGGCATGACACGAACGGCCTCTTCCTGTGTCATGCCGAGACACAGCACAGCTGAGACAGGGTCGTTGCTGTCATTCCAGAGTGTCATGTAGTCGTTCCTCAGCAGAGACTCCCGGCTTGGGGTCTTCGCTTCAAAGTGTCTCGAAACAGCCCAGCGCCAAGAAGGCTCTGAAGGCTCTTCCCAGCCTAGCATCTGATAGATGGCTCCGGGTTGCACGGAAGCCACCTCTGCACTCAGAGACCGCGAATGTTCATTCGGAGTTCACAAGCTTGGCTTCAGAAGTTCGCCGACTAGCCGACTGCAGCTCTCGGACAGTCCAGAAGCAAGTCTACATTTGCACAAGGCCCGGAAGATGCTCTTGGCAAGACGAGGTGAGATTCCAAACTGAGAAGGCTCCTGTGAAGCGTTCTCAACTTTCGTACACTCAAGGGCACATCCCAGAAGCAACATGAAGCGGCTGAGAGCCTCTTCGTGGGCCGGAATCGCCTGAGCAGCGGCCGGCAGCGCGAGGCTCGGCACGTGAATTCCGCCCTGGGGAGCTTGCTACGAGAAGTGGTGTCGGATGGCTTTCATGGATTTGTCAAGGGACTTCAGATTATCAGCACACTATCTCCGATGGAAGCCCCTTACAGTGCTCATGTAGTGTTTCCCCAAACTCTCCCGGACAAACCGCATCTCCCTTCTCTTTGCCCGGGCTGCGCAAGCACATCTTGCAAGAATTAAACGCTCGCTCAACGTACCTGCTTTTCGCAAATGCGAGTGGCGCGAAGTAACCGGGCTCTTCTGTACTAAACGATCTGTTCAATACCCTGCTTTGGGGGAACATCCAAAAACAGCCTGACTTCCTCGAGACAACAAGATCCGGACTCCAACATTCGCAAGTACAGTACTCATGTCCTATGTGCTCAAGACTGGATGTCTTCAATCTCGCGGAGTGCATCTCGTGCCACAAGCTTCTGTGGCCAGGAGATTCAGAAACTATCGCCGAGAAGGACCGGGCCGGGTCCAGCTTCGATGCTTAGAGCTCTGCTGGCGTCTCTCCTGGATCCTCGCCTGCAATTCGGAAACCGGGATTGGAAGCGTTCCGAAACGAAGTAACGAGAGCATTCATGACACAACTCACACGTGGCTGCCTAGGTAGGCAGGTAGGTATATGTACGCACGGTACGCATGCATGTATGCAAGCCGTGTATGAAAGAGAAAACTGTGTCCCAGTTTACGATGCATTTTTCCTGCTTCCCGAGCCCGGAGCCCGCCTCCCAGGTAGAAGACCTGCTCGGGCTGGCCATCGAAGATCTCCTGCAGCTCGGGCGGTCTCACCCTTCTGAGAGTTAGGGTTTCGACTTCACCACCGGGCGACAAGGTGAGACTGACTGTCTTGTCATTTTTGGGAGGGGGTCAGTCAGGGTTTGAGGTGGGGTCTCATGGAGGAGTTGAGAAACCCTTGTGGCTGGGCTTTATGTGGAAATTCGCGAAGAGGAAATGGGCAGCCCATGACATCTTCAAGCCCTGTCCCAGATCTAAGATAGCCGCCATTGCTTGAAGCCCTGTCCCATTTGCAAGATAGCCAATGCTTCAAGCATAAATGACATCCCTCCACGATGCTATCGTCCAAAGCACTGACGCTTCTGCCTGTGCCGGCCTATGCCACTTCCCTGAGCTTCCCTCGGCTCCCTCGAAATACGCTCGTTTGAAAGTCCGGAAACGACAGCCCTTCAAATCGAAGTGAACTGAACAACCTCACAGCGTTGCTCGCCAAGTCTTGGCGGCTTTGGCTGCCTGGACATAGAGCAGCGTAGAGGACTGGTCCACGCCGCTGCGGAAGTGCCAAACGTGGCCGGGGAAGGTGAGCATCTTCAGCGACCCCTGCGGATCTTGGGCTTGAAGCTTGGGACCACGGCCTGTCCGCTGTTTCTGTGTGCTTCCATATATGTTAGGACTAGGATACTGAGCTGGGATGTGTTGGTGCCATTTTGCATCTGCGGTTTCCGGACTTCTCTCCCGCCTGGGCTGGGATCTCACCCATGAACGCTTCCTGCTCTCGATCTGGCGGCTTCCAGAACCTGAGATGGATTTGGTGCTTTGGGACGTAGTCGGTTAAAGCAGCTGGCACATTGTGATGCCTCTGATGGTGCCTGCTGGGCCATGCGAAGGATACAGATACGCACACTGACGCTTCAAACTCTCAGACTCGGACTCACCACATGAGGCTGACAGTCCGCCCGCAGTCGGCACGGCATGGTAGAGATGCATCATGCTACACTTCACAAGCATGAGCGCAAAATGTGCTCAAAAAGCTTTTTCGGCCACAGGCACTCAGTCTAAACGGACGATCACAGAGACACCAGGACAGTGAACTGCAGACTGCTTCACTGCAAGCCTTTCGCGAGCTTCCAGTTCAGGTACTCCATGCTGGTCCACATCTCGTCTTCAGAAAGTGCCCGGTTCCATGTGATGACCTCCATGACACCGAAATCGGAGGGTTCCGAAGTTTGGCCCTCATTGATGTACAAATTGAAGTCGGCGGCGTTTTGGAGAGCACCGTGGCCGTTAGCGATGTTGCTCCTATCGTTGCCAGCAAAGACAACCCCATTGTTGTTGCCACACATCACAAGCCAATCGGTGTTGCTCGGAACATCCTGACTTGTGACCCAGGTACCGTAATAAGCCAACCCGGTGCGCCCACCATGGTGCCCATGAATAAAATTGGGATGGCGATTTTGAAGAATGCGTCCCTTGATGCCTCCTTCAAGATAGCGAGTGATGGAACAGATCGTGAAGTCAGCCGTCATGATCTTGCCGAAGTCGTATGCGGCATTGCTGAGGCCCCTAAGGTATGCCACGGGTCTCGTTGCCCCGCTTCCAGCCTCGACCTTTCTGATGATGCTGCCCTTGATCACACGACCCTGCCAGCTGCCCACCGAGCTCTTCCAAACCGGATTGGCATCTTCGCTCTTGAACCAGGCCACCATGGATGAAGGGGCGGCGGGATGTACTTGGAAAGTCTCCTGGAGCTTCCAATTCAAGTACTCCATGCTGGTCCACATCTCGTCTTCGGAGAGGGCCCGTCTCCACGTAATGACCTCCATGACACCGAAATCTGAGACTTCGTTGGGGAAGCCCTCATTGATGTACAAATTGAAGTCCGCGTTTAGGAGGGCACCATGGCGGTTTCCGATGTTGATCCTTTCGTTGCCAACGAAGACAACTCCCTTGTTGTTGCCACACATCACAAGCCAATCGGTGTTGCTCGAGACCAAAGCATTGGGTTTCAGGCTCAGAGGGGCGCCGTAATAAGCCACACCGGCGTGCCCACCATGGTGCCCATGGAAGAAATTGGGATGGTTGTTTTGGAGAATGCGTCCCATTAAGCCTCCTTCAAGATAGCGAGTGATGGAACAGATCGTAAAGACTGGCTTCATGATCTTGCCGAAGTCATATCCCGCGCTGCTGAGGCCGCGGAGGTATGATACAGGTCTTGTGGCCCCGCTTCCAGCCTCGACCCTTCTGCCGATGCTGCCCTTGGTCACACGACCCTGCCAGCTGCCCACTGCACTCTTCCATACCGGACTGGCATCCTGGCTCTTGAACCATGCCACCATGGACCGCTTGTCAACTGGTTCGCGGGGAATGGTAGCCTGGAGCTTCCAATTCAGGTACTCCATGCTGGTCCACATCTCGTCCTCCGAGAGTGCCCGGTCCCACGTGATGACTTCCATGACACCGAAATCAGAGACTTCATCGGTGAAGCCCTGATTGATGTACAAATTGAAGTCGGCTCCATCTTGGAAAGCACCGTCGTGGCTAGCGATGTTGCTCCTATCGTTGCCAACGAAGACAACCCTCCTGTTGTTGCCACACATCACAAGCCAATCGGTATTGCTCGGAACATCTTGAGGCTGAGGCGTGACCCAAGCTCCGTAATAAGCCAGACCTTTGCGCCCATTATGGTGCCCATGGAGGAAATTGGGATCGCCTTGGAGAATGCGTCCCATTATGCCTCCTTCAAGATAGCGGGTGATGGAACAGATCGTGAAATCAGGCTTCATGATCTTGCCGAAGTCGTAAGCGGCGTTGCTGTCGCCGGCGAGGTATGCCACGGGTACTGGAGCACCGCTGCCTGCACTGAACTTTCGGGTGACGCTGCCCTTGGTCACATGGCCCTGCCAGCTGCCCACCGCACTCTTCCATGCTGGACTGGCATCCTCGCTTTTGAACCAGGCCACCATGGCAGACTCCGCAGAGGGCCGATGCGCAAGGTGTGCCTGGAGTTTCCAATTCAGGTACTCCATGCTGGTCCACATCTCCTCGTCCGAGAGTGCGCGGTTCCACGTTATGACCTCCATGACACCGAAGTCAGATGCTTCATGGGTGTAGCCCTCGTTGATGTACAAATTAAAATCCGCGTTGTGGAGATTACCGTGGTTCATGCCGATGTTCTTCTGGTCCTTGCCCAGGTATAAAACCCCCTTGTTGTTGCCACACATCACCAGCCAATCGGTGTTGCTCGAATAGTGATGGAAAGTAACCCATCTCCCATAATAAGCCACACCGGTTTGCCTTTGCCAGTGTCCATGGAGGAAATTGGGATTGTTGTTTTGGAGAATGCGTTCCATTTTGCCTCCTTCCACATAGCGAGTGATGGAGCAGATCGTAAAGTCTGGCTTCATGATCTTGCCGAAGTCATAGCCCGCGCTGCTGTCGCCGGCGAGGTATGCCACGGGTCTTGTAGCCCCGTTTCCAGCCTCGACCTTTCTGGTGATGCTGCCCTTGGTCACACGACCCTGCCAGCTGCCTACTGCACTCTTCCAAACCGGATTGGCATCTTCGCTTTTGAACCAGGCCACCATGGAGGACTGGGCGGCGGGATGATGTGGGAGCGTTTCCCGGAGTTTCCAATTCAGGTACTCCATGCTGGTCCACATCTCGTCCTCCGAGAGTGCCCGGTCCCACGTGATGACTTCCATGACACCGAAATCAGAGAATTCATCGGTGAAGCCCTGATTGATGTACAAATTGAAGTCGGCTCCATCTTGGAAAGCACCGTCGTGGCTAGCGATGTTGCTCCTATCGTTGCCAACGAAGACAACCCTCCTGTTGTTGCCACACATCACAAGCCAATCGGTATTGCTCGGAACATCTTGAGGCTGAGGCGTGACCCAAGCTCCGTAATAAGCCAGACCTGTGCGCCCTTGATGGTGCCCATGGAGGAAATTGGGATCGCCTTGGAGAATGCGTCCCATTATGCCTCCTTCAAGATAGCGAGTGATGGAACAGATCGTGAAGTCAGGCTTCATGATCTTGCCGAAGTCGTATGCGGCATTGGTGAGGCCGGTAAGGTGTGCCACGGGTCTTGTAGCCCCGTTTCCAGCCCCGACCTGTCTGGTGACGCTGCCCTTGGTCACATGGCCCTGCCAGCTGCCCACCGAGCTCTTCCAAACCGGATTGGCATCTTCGCTCTTGAACCAGGCCACCATGGATGAAGGGGCGGCCGGCTGAAGCTCTCTGTGGAACAGTCCTTTTTCTATCTGACATCGGGGACCCATGGTCGAGCACCTTCCACCTATCCATGCGCATTGCATCATGCCTTCCGCGATCGGAACGTAGTGACCGTTGCAGTCTGCTTCCGGCAAAGGTGAGCACGAGCTTCCCTCCGCCGCGGCGCCCTTGCACGCGGCGAGGACCTCAGGAGGCCGCTCCTCGGGCTCCTCGCCCGAATCCTCGCTCGTGGTGCCCGAGGCGACGGGTGGCGAGTTGACGCTGAAGGACCACTTGTCTCCCGCCACATCGTCTACTACGTTGGCCACCTTGGAGTTGCTGATGACATCTCCGATGTCGGAGATCGCGAAGTCCGCTAAGGCAGCAATGGCTTTTGCCCTGCTCTCCGCGGAAACCAGCTCGTCCGGCATGGAGTCCAAAATCAGAGCGAACTGGGCCCCCAGGTTCACCAAGGGGATAGTCATTTTGGGGCTCTGGAATGCTTCCCCGAAGCCCATCTGCACGCCAAGCTGAAGCCAGTTGCCGGACAAGAGGCCGCTGATTTCGAAGTTCACCAGACCTGGATTCTTGAACTCGAAAAGCTTGAAGGCGTTGGGGTCGGCGGGCTCTTCCACAACTTCTTCTTGATGTGTGGGAATGGCATCGGCGGTCTCATCTGACGGCGAGGTTTCCTGCACTTCTTCCGCAGAGGTTCCCGGAATGTGATGTGTGACGGGAATATCGGGAATTTGAATATCGGGAAAGAACTTGTCCTTAGACGCGGACTGAAGAAGAGAGCTGATGCGCTTTCTGGCAGAGGATCCTCGGACTTCGTACGTCTTGTTCATGCCCATGTCCTCTCCGTATTCGACCGAAGCCAAATACAGATCCTCTTCGTCCGTCTCCCAGCGCAAAGACTGAAGCAACCGAGCCTTCGCCTGTGCCCGGCTCTGGTTGCTCTCCAGAAGCGACGATCTCTTCATGGAAGCCATGCCAGTTCCGCTTTCCTCATCTGTTGCTGATGTACCAAAGAAGCTTCGCGATGTCTGGTGGCCTCCGTGGACGTTCTCCATCACGAAGTGCGTGTCGTCGCCAAACCTCTTGGACAGGCGAAGAGTCCGGCTGAAGAGGAGGACGTTATTCGACCTGATCACGGACCGCAAGACGCTGAGGTCCAACCCACCGGGCTGGTGCCGGGGCCAGCAGACTTGGGTATCGATTTCCGCCAACGGTCCCGGCAGCAAGCTAAATGAAATGCCACCCACGAGGGAGGTCACGGGCTGCATTTTCAACGCGAAAGTCACCGTCAGGCATTTCTCAATTGAAGTGTCCACCGAGTAGAAGGAATACCCCTGCCACTTGTCCCAATGGTCCTTCATCCACTTGTTGCCACAAGGCACTGCCCAAGGCTCGAGCTTTATGAAGTCGTCCTTGGTCTCTGCCTGCCAATCCGCCTCAGTCGCCTGGTTGTTGGCACCCGTCTTGCTCCCTGGTGCGAATGCCAAGCAGGATCCGGTGCTGGTCTCCCTGCCATTAAACCTTGGATGCAACAAACGAGAGCAGAGGCAGCTTGGGGCCTGCAAACCGCGAGTCTCTGTGGCAGACGCTTGGTACCTTGACTCCTGCCTGTGTGCTGTTGACAAGACAGGCGGGCCACCACAGATGGCAGGCATGGCAGCGCTTCATGAGACTACAGCCCTCTCCACAAGAGAAGCACCACTGAGATGTGATAAGGAAGTTCAGCAGCAATTGAACGTTGAAGATGTAACCCGCACAAGTTAGAATGGGTGCGAGTGGAGATCCTTCCTCCGAACGGAAATGCCGCTGCGTTAGTAGAGACGAGGAGCTGGGTGACCAGCGTGTGGGTCTCAGGGCCGTAGTCGTCAAAGCTCCACTTGACTGTAGCGTCGGCATCCTGGTTGGAGTGACTTTACATCGAAACCCTCGAAACCCTGTCTCTCTCTCCCTCCCTCCCTCCCTCCCTCCCTCGCTCTCTCTCTCTCTCTCTCTCTCTCTCTCTCTCGTCTCTCTCTCTCTCTCTCTCTCCTCCTGTCATGGGGGGGCCCCCCCCCGCGGTCAACGCCACTCGGCAATCATGCCCCCCCACCGTGTTGAATGGACCAGGGGTGACGAACGCACGACGGGACCAATCTCGGCTTACAGCCCTGCAAGGTACGATAAACGTTTATTGTGTCCATATCTCTCTCAATCTCCTCTCCCTCTCCCTCTCATCTTTCTCTCTCTCTCTCTCTCTCTCTCTCTCTCTCTCTCTCTCTCTCTCTCTCTCTCTCTCTCTCTCTCTCTCTCTCTCTCTCTCTCTCTCTCTCTCTCTTGCTTGCTTGCGAAGGGGTCTGGGTGCACGCACCCCAGCCCGCAGGCCAACCTCCCGTGGCTCGCGTCTGTGCGTCTTCGAGGCCCCTCTCGGGGTTGCAACATCGAAACCCTCCGGTTATCACTCGAGTCATCCGTGGTCTTCCCCTGGTCAGCAGTGTGGGCCGGCTATCCCCTTCCACTCTAACACACCCAGGCTGATGTCCCACTCACAGGTTAATGCCACTTTTCAGGGATGTTCGCCGGCCCCCAAACTTGCAAGGTATCTAGGGTCCGATCCTCAGAACAGTGGTACTGCGCCTAGTAGGACTCTTCCTGGACCCTCGTCCCACCACCGGCGGCTCCACCCGCTGTGGCCCTGGTGAAACCGCCGCAGTCCGACTTTACTTATCCCGACCTCACTTGCCTCCTCACACCGACCTGAACCTTGCGCAACTGCACTGCCTTGCCTTCCCACCCCCCCCTGAAGCTTGACTTTCAACCCTCTCTCTCCCTCTCTCTCTCTCTCTCTCTCTCTCTCTCTCTCTCTCTCTCTCTCTCTCTCTCTCTCTCTCTCTCTCTCTCTCTCTCTCTCTCTCTCTCTCTCTCTCTCTCTCTCTCGCTCTGTGTCTATGTCTGCACACATCCATATCTACATGCGAATGTATGTGTATATATATATATATGTACACACATATGCACATGTCTCTTCCCCCTCCTTCCTTCCGCATGTGAAGCGCAAGAACACGCAGTGCATACCGGTGACTTTGCTGTTGTCAGACTCGCCGGTATCCATTCAAAACGCATTACAAAACTGGGTGGTTCGGCGCATCACGAGACCACACTTCAAACAATACACAAGCCTTTTTGAACAAGCAGTTTGCACCAAAGATTAAACTTTAGGATACGAAGGCCGCATGCTTGAACCTCATACCGGGTATGCATAACACATAAACAACTATATAACTATAGATGCAGGAAGCCAAAACATCTAAAGGTGTTCGGTACAACTCGAATCTTTTCTAGGTGTTTTGGACGTGCTGGTGCCGCCGGTCAATATCGCTGCAGCCTCCATTTTTTTGTTTATTCAACATGGAACGAAAAGCTTGGATGTTGCTGGTTTCGTTGGTCGACATCACTGCTTTGCTGAGGTTTTCTCAGATAGTCGCTGAAAATCATAGGACCTGGACAAATTGATGCCTGTGGCAGGAAACACCGTCAAATTCCAAAACAAGCCTCTGATATGTATGCCGTTGACCTTTTGTTTTCAAAAAATCAATATCCCTGTACATCCACTTTAAAAGCGAATTCAAACGTTCTATGTACAATGATAGTGGGATTCTGGGAATTGTCAGAATGTGCAGATACCCACACTGCTCGAATAGTCCGTGCCTGCAAGGGGGTTTGTATCCCATCGCGCTTCGCGCTCCAATACATTCATTCCGCCACAGTCACCTAGTGCTAGTCACCAGACGCAGCAAGCGGTGCAATCTTCTGCTGCCGATTAAATGTGTGAAACCTAGACCTTGGGGCAGGGGCACAAAACAAACTAAACACAGGACAAGCATGCATGTTTCTGTTGCTGATTCTTAGCTTTAAATCATGGGTGAACTCTTGACATGCGGTTCGCCCGGGATAGCAGGTTCTTGAATCCCAAGAGTTTCTACAAAAAGATTCTGATGGCACGTTCACGTCGGCTCATTGTTTCGTTCCTTTCCTGTTGCCCAGAAGAAAGGCAAGAGAAAACCCACCACGGAAGCTACGTCATCTTACTGTCTTGTTTCCAAACTCTGAACCAATTGATTCCAATGATATGCATGTTTTGTCTTGCGCTCTTACTTTCAGCCAAACAGAAGCAACACAAATTGAGCGAAGGAATGCAATGACTGAACGTACAGTGCTGAATCAAATAAAAGCAATACGGGCACAGAAAGGAAAACAACAGCGGTCGTATGGAAGGAGGGTCAGTTTTGGAGAATAATCACGCAGGAGCATTTTGCCCCTTCCATACCTACTTGGTGACGCTGCACGAGCAAGCACGCAAGAAGTCATCGAACAAGTGGGTTGTGTGGCTTTATGTCGTCGAAGAAGTGCATGGTATGGTTTGACACTGCGTTTCCACAAGGTGACGCTGAACTGTACAAGCATGCAAGACGTCATCATGTATGGCTTGACACTGTGTTTGTTTGCGCAAGGTGACGCTGCACAAACAAGCACGCAAGAAGTCATCGACATAGTGGTTTGTGTGGCTTTGCAATGCGTTTCCGCAAGGTGACGCGGGATTGTTGCGACTTTCGGCGGTGCGCGGCGACTTAGGGCAGGCACCAAGTAGCATGCATTGGGTACTTCGTAAGGTTTGGCTTCCTTCCGTGCTTTCGGACACTATGTCATTTGGAATTTATCTGTTTGGTACTGTGAGCGAGTGCCGGCTCGAAGTAGGATAACTACACAAAGAGTGGTACAGGATGCACACTCCTCTGTTCTGGGCATATTCCATGCCGCCGAGCGAAAGCGGACACAAAGTTTGGAGTTTGACTTGCCTTCGATCGAAATAGTGGATGAGGCTATCGTTTTCCAGGCCTTGTGTTGTGCTAGATTTGTCTTAATAAAAAGACAAAAGAGAGAGCGTAAGCGAAGATTAAAATGTGTGCCTTCTTTGCTTCGATTACATGCGCACTTGTGAAACCCGTGAAGTGCACACGAAGAACAAGGCAACTAATGACCATGCCTAAACACTCTCTGTTCAAAACTAATCGCTGTGACCAAAAAACCCCGATGTATAAGTTAAGGTTAGAGAAGCAAAAAGCACCCGATGCAACATCCAAATGCTTGCATTTGAAAATCAAGTTTCGTTCGTGCTTAATTCGTGTGTTCGATGGTGCAGTTCCCCCTGGCTTCAGTACAGTTGGTGTTTAACGACAGCAAAGCAATTTCCTAATTCGCAACCTTGTCTGTGACACTTTTTTCGGCGCTCACCACTCGGACAATCCAGGCGAGGCACACTTTAGTTATTAAGTGAACTTCATTCCAATACCCCTTGCTGTGATCCTACAACCGAAGGAAACCCAGAATTGTATCAACGCTTTATTGGTGCTCTGGACATACAGATTTTTACATCTTAATCTGTATCCAGGATCATTTCTACGATAGTTCTGGTAATGCACAAGTGGGTTTCACAAGTGATAATGTTTGGTAACCTTTTGGACATGGTTGATTTGCCCGTTAAATGCCCCTAAAACATGAAGCCTGCCTCTTTGTTTCATTACCCCTGGAGTTGATCATTAAACGCAAAGGACATGCGGACCCCAAATGAGATAGAAGAGACCACGTTAAACAGTGATAGAGTTACAGAAAGAGACATACGAAGAACCAACCAAGAAGCAAACAGTATGTGTGTATATATATATATATGTATATTTACACATCCATCTATAAGCAAAACAGCAAACAGTCAGACTCGACGCCAGCTTGTCGTCCTTGTCGTCCTCTTCGCCATCGCCTTGAGCTCGGAGGTTGGCCATCTCCTGCAGCAACTCGGCATGCTTGCCTGGCATCTTTTGCGAGTGCTTCGTGATCACGAGGTTGTCGCCCCTGTGGTGCACCATGGCCTCTTGGCCGGCAGAAGGGAACTCCGTCGTGGCCGCGGTCTGCAGCAGCGATGCCCCGCCCTTCATCGCTTGAGCCACCAACTTGCCGGCCAGCTTGGCGAAGGACTCGATGAACTCCTGGAAGATGTCCCCGAGGCGAGTCAAGAAGTTCAAGGGAGCGACGTTTTCGATGATCTTCAAGCCGAGACACTTCAACATGTCCATTGGCTGTGAGCCCACGCAATCACGAAGAGTGTCAATGAGCTTCAGCGGCGCAGGCAAGAGCGACATGATATCACCTCTGGCAATCGCCCGCAACTTGTTCGGTAAGTCACCCGGTAAGAGACCTAGGATGTCACCTTCGACAATCTGCCTCAACTGTTGCGGTAAGAGGCCCAGGATGTCGGGAAGAGGGATGGACTTCGCCCCAAAGGAAAAATCGAACAGCGACTGCGTCTGCCCCGCTATGGAAAGTTGGCATCTCAGGCGGCCGAAGTCGATCCTCAGCCCGTTCTCATCAAAAGACTCGAAGCTGGGCGCACGGGTGCCGTGGCAGTTGGCATCAAAGCCGCCGAAGGAGCCACCGCCGCCGATATTCGGGACAAAAGCTGCCTCAACGACGTCGACCGCACCCGACCTCGCAGCCTCGGCTTCCGACAGAGAGCCCTCATGCAATGCATGCAACATTCCCTTCTCGCGCTGTCTGTTGTGCTTGAGCATCACTCGCTTCAGGACATCGGCTGCCTCGTTCAACCGTGTTTCTGCATCCTTGTGCTCCGTTTCGACGAAAGCTCCGGCGCTTTGTTGATCTTCCCCGTTCACCTTCTTCTCCAGGGACTGAATCCTGTCTTCTTGCGACACGATCTTCAACGTCTGCTCTTCCAGCCTGGCCTGCTGCAACTCAGCAACTGCCTCCAGCTGTGCGACTTTGATCAGCAGGAACTCCAGGTTTCTTGCCAACTCACCAGAGCCTTGCATGGCCTCTCTCTCGTTCGAACCAGTCTGGTTCTCAGAGCCGGGGTTGTCAATCTTGCTGATGTCCTGCATTTCTTCATGCAGCTTTTCGGCAACAACATCCTCCACAATCCTGTTCGTGGTTGCATTCGTGGAGTTGGTCATGGCAAAGGGGGTCTCGACTAGTTTGAAGGACCATGCGGTGGTCCCAAAGAAGGCCCACGCCAACACGAGGCGCACGGAGCCAAGCTTCATTGTCGCCGACATGGCGAGAGGGAGCGGCTCCCAAGCTTCAAGCTTGAAAACAGTCTCGACGAAAACAGTCTCGAGCGAAAATGGCCTTGAGGGTTGGGCTTGGGTCTCTGATCCTGACATATCCTGACCACGGGCAAGGGGTCTGGTCAGCTGGAAGCGCTTCTGTTACACTGAGCTCATGGCAGATACACGGAGTGCTCGTGCCGGTTCTCGAATGTGGCGCTGACATTGTTTTGAGGCACAGTGTCTCCTTCCGCTGCCACCGAGGACTCACCTCGCCAAACGGACCACTTTCTCGCAGTTGGGTAGTTCCGTCGGTCGGGTGAGTAGGTGGGCAGGCAGCTTGGACGGTTAGTAGGCTACAACTTCTGCCTCGTCAGACATATAGAAAGCCCAACTGCCCCAACAGATATCTAGGATGTCATGCCATGGTTCTCGACGAGTCTCGAGTTGTCGGGTGGGAATCTGTAAAGATCTGGTGAGAAGAGAAGTGAGGTGGAAACCCGAGTTCATGTCATGATTCGCCTCGGCCCCGGCCGAAGCGGTCGGAGGTTCCCTCTTTCCCCTCCCGAAACCTCTCACTTTCCCATCGTCTCACGACCAGAGATACTCCTACTCGTTTTCTAGCTGTGACCGGGCCGAAGTGGACGACACCAAGCTACAACAACTGAGTGTACCTGTGAGCTCAATTGCAACCGACTACGTAACAGTCGGGTGAACAAAACATGGTCACTGGATCCAATCAGATCGAGCGGCCGCCGTACTCATCATCATAGTCCGCGTCTGGCAGAGCGACTTGAACGTCGCGCGGCTTGTTCCAGACCCAGTAATTCGCAGACCATTTCATGCCCTCTTGCCTCGGGCCGTGACTTGCTTGCTCCCGGCTCAGATACCCAAGAGAACTGCATTCGCCTGAAGATGGCCGAGCAGCACTGGACAGGAGGCGTGGAGGCTATTCCTTATAACGTCGCTGAATTGTGAGCAAGGTGTATCGAGCTCATCCAGTCTGTTCCAAGCCCGTGTCTCATTTGGAATTATACTCGTGACATCCCTACTGTGAAAGAGGAGTTTAGAGCTGTGGAAGACGTGTCTCGGATCGGAGTTTCCATTGGGGCGCAGGGAATACCAAAGCAGGACGGCGCCGATCTCCGGCTGGACCTTGAGGCCCTTCTCACAGCTGTGCATGTCCTCCCCGGGGAATCATGTACCCTCAAACAAGCAGCACGTTGCTGGGCTACATCCCGGCGGTGCAGACCACTTCCATGGACCCCAGAGTATAAGGCAGCCATGATGTCCGTCTGCACTGCTTAAAGTCTTTTCTGAGTGCCTCTGGCTGTGGCAGAGCGTGTGCCCGCGGAAAGAGCGTCTCCCCACCCTGACTGACCTTGGCACGGTACATACAACTAGTTCAAGACCACGCGAGACGGCTCGCTACAGCGTTACACTGTTGTCTGAACGGACTCGAAGAAGTGACCAGGCGACATTGGTCAGGTACCAGAAGACGGTAAGCAGGCGATTCCGGTGCCCCTTGTCGATGTAATCCTAGGATCGAGAGAAACGGGGGGGGGGGCAAGGAAGAGTTTCACGAAGCGAGGCCTCATCACAATACCGCTGGAGCTGTACCTCTATACACTGGGATACTGAATCATGACAAACCCTACGACTTGCACTCTCAGTCCACTTTGGACTGCTGACATCTGTCTACCTGCACGTATATGTGTACATATGTATATATATATATATACATATGTATACATATATATATATATAGATGTGTGTGTCATGATTTAGGTATCCTCTTTAGCAGCATGCAGTCACGCTCTTGCGAAAGGAGCCAACATCCGAGCTTCGACACTGTTTTGGTAGTACTGGGGGTCGAAGTTGTCAGTGTGGGCGGCGTAGAACTCACCCAGCCGGTATCTCAAGATCTGGACCTGTTTACGATGTTGTTCCCTCCTTCAGGGTTGTTGGGCGGCGGCTTGTGGTAACAGCTTCATTTCTGTATGTTGCGGCATCGGGGATTGCGCGCATCATGGGCTATCTGCATAAGGACAGAAATGAGGCTGGCGCGGAAGGTCGAGAAAACCACTGGACAGAGAGAGTGAGAGAGATAGGAGCAAAGAGTGCTCCAATGCGTAAACACGGCTGTAATAGAGAGGAAATCTTTGTTAGTTTGGCTTAAACCCGGAACTCTTCCTCCCGCGGCTTTATGCCATTCTGCCAACCCCACATTACGCAGGCGGAACCTCCTCGTTGTGGTGCACCGGCACACGCGTCAGGTTGCTGATGCGATGGTCCAACTCGGTGAGCCTAAGAACACCAGAAAGCAACCCAAGAATCCGCGAGGTAGGCTCACGGTGTGAAGAAGAAAATACACACAGAGGCGAGGGCCGAACTCCCCTGCTTCTTCAGCACACTCCCATCCGCTAGCCTGGAACATCCGAAAGCCCAAACCTGTTTCAAGCCCAAGGAGCAGCAGGCTTTCGCTGCTCTCCAAGCGGGCTTGGGTGCTGGTCCGAAACTCTTTCGTGGCCTCCGATGGAACGCTGGTTAGTCTGCTCGATCTTCTGTTGAGTTTAAGAGGCTTCGACCACCAGGTGGTTGAATGCTAAGAGGGGCTGTCGCGGTAAAGGCCTAACTCGGGACCTCCAAAACCCTTGTCGGAGTCCTTGCCCCGGTGGTGCGTGTCCATGGGCACGATGGGCGACTCCGACATGTTGGCCTCCGGGCTCAAAATCAGAATTGTGAAGGCTGGGAATCCCTGAACCCAAAACCGCCTCAGACATGTAGGCAGCAGCTTAAACAGAATTGCGCGACGAAGCACCGAAGCACATGGAAGCTACGGCCGCTAGATGGGTAACAAAGTGGCAGCAAAGCCGAAGGAGAGCAGGTCCAGACTAACTCTGGCCTCTCCCATGGCAATGATGGTCTGGCATTCCTCGAGTCTGTCTCTTCGATAGCTGCTCAGATGAGGTTCTTGGTTCGAAGCGTCGTCTCTTGGGTCTACAGTGTCCCACCACCACGGGTGCAAGTGGCGCATTGAGATCAGACAGAGCCCGGAGACCCAGGAGATGAGCCCAAAGCCGCCAAAAAAGAACGGGCCCCTGCGGGAACCTCCTCCTGCAGGAAGCCGCGCACCAGGAAGACCACGGGCTGTACGGACACCGTCTTCAGCCTTCGTCGAGCCGAGCTCTCGGCGGCTCTCTGGGCTCACGGTGGCTTGAGATGTGGCGGCCGTGGCGGAGTTTTCAACAGGTAGGGCTTTCTCAAGTTTGCCCGCGGCTACATGCGCCCGCAAGCATTGCCTTGAGACATCTTGAGGCCGTACATGGGTCGAGTGCTTTCACAAGCAAAGGAAGGGAACTCCGAGCTACAGGCTCAGGCTGGCACAGATCGCAAATCCACCAGCGGAGAGAGAGGTCTTGAGACTTTGGCATCGATCTTGCCTACAGCCCCTGCGATTGATGTTCTTCAGAGCAACACTCGAATCCCCGAATTGCAGCAAAGTGTCTCGTAGGTCGTGCCGGGAAGCGCTCGCACGTAACCTGAGGCTCCGGCAACTCAACTTTGCCCTCGGTGCTCCCACAAGAAGGGCAAGCTAAAAAATAGATGTTGTTGCATTACCCGATTTGGGAGTGTCCTAATATAGTACCCTAAATAGTAGGACCCCACTCCCGTTATACTCCCCGTTCCGGCCCGGAAATCAAAGTGCAGAGCCAGGCGCCGACTCGCACTGGAGGCCAAAACCTGAGAAGCCGCGGGGAAGGGCCTCTGAAGCTTTCGAGTCGTACTCGGAGGCCGGTTGGGGGGGCTTAGGGCCTAGGGGCTCTGCCCCGACGTCGAAGACCAGTCCAGGGCTGCATGACAACCGACATGACAGGGGCTGTAAACTACCTAGAAGAGGCTTTCAGATGATACAGTGCATTCTCATTAGGAGCCCTACAGAGCATGACAGTGGCCAATACAGGTCGAGGCGCCATTGCCCGCCTTCGAAGAGGAGCACGAGCTGGGCATCCAGAACCTCTCCCACACACAGTTCCGACTCTCATTTAAGCAGAAGATCCACAGAGTCTTCAAAATCAGGACATCCGTGCAGAGAGAGGGCTTCGGCGGTCGAGGCCAGTCGACGTCCGCCCGGCTCGAAGAGACCGAAGGGCTGCTTCAGGTGGAAGTTCCCCCACTCGTTGGTGGCCTCAAAGGATTTCTCAACGGGTTCTGGGAAGCAGGAGAGGTGGGCTGGGCTTGCGGAGCGAGTCGCTGCAATCATGCGGAATGAAGACTCCGAACCCAGAAGCTCCCAGAAAGATCCCGCCGCAGCAAAATGCAGGCCAAACCGTCGGTCCTTCGTGACGTGAAGCAGATATTGCAGGTGCTTCCGGAAGGCTCCCCAGTCCGCATCGACCACCTGGGCATGCAGGCTCCGAAAGCGTCAGTGGCATCTTGGTCTCAACTCGAACCTCACTCAAAGCTTGAACTCCACACCCAGCTTCCCGAACTACTAACGCTTCCAGCAAGGCCACGTCTGGAGGGAGCTCGGACAGAAACGGGTTCTCCTCGTCGGACAGAGCCGTATCGTAGGGCGGAAGGACTTGTTGTGCGAGTGGCTGCGTGTCCCAGTACACTCGCGTATCTCGTTTCTAGTAGCTTGATTTGAGCAGTAATTAGCACCACTCCACGCATCCCACCTTCAGCTGTGAGGGCAGTTTCTACCAGCAGCCGCAGCACAGTTGAAGCTGCAGACTAGGCTCCAAGATCAATCAGCAAAACCCTCTTGAATATCCTCGTATCGGCGCTCCTCTCTGACACCATTGAGCTGCGCTTCAAGGAACACTGCGCCATCCTGCCGACGCTGCGGATTTAACTCTGCCGAAAACTTTAGCCTCAGTGTTGTCGATCATCTATACATTGGGTTAGGCCTCTCGCAGCACCACCCCCTTGACCTTGATCCGACAGCTTGAAACCACAACTGTCAACAACCCCATATCGTGCATTCTGTCGCCGGCTACCTCCTTCTCGCGCCAGAGGCACAGCACGTGCAAGCCCTGCGAGGATGAGAGGTATCTCTCGTAATCGAACCGAGGCCAGCAATTTGAAGGCTAATTCAGTTTTTGCCGCTGTAGCCCGAGCTGACTACTCATAACTTAGATAAACCTGTAGGATTCGCCTCTGTGTCAGTACATCCTGGGTTTGAGGCAAACAAGCCCGATACTGTTGCCAACTTCCCCCCTCGTTTCTCCTTTTGTATGAGAAAGCCAAAGACCCTGGTTGCACTGTCGACGTCTTGTCGCCTGAAGATAGCGAGGCTCATCCATGCGCTCGAACTGCTCTCTCTCAGTGAGCCAGTCGGCATATCCTCAGCCAGAGGCACAGAGTAAGGCCATCGAGTGATCGCGCACAGCCAGACGAGCTGTTGAGGGCTAGGACTGCAATCATTGTAGCTACAGTCGTCCTGCGAAGACTCGGCCGTAGGCAATCACGATTCTCACCACTGTGCAACTGTCGTTACACCCTTAAACTTGTTGGGGACGCTGTAGACCGGGCCGGGCATCTCTCGTCGCATGGGCTTACGGAGCCCGATGCTCTGCGCACCAGGAGCCACGTCAGAAGCGAAGCAAAGAAAGGGGAAGCAGCCATGGCTCAGGGGACACCCCCAAAGTCCCTGAGGTTCCTTGGCTTCTTTTGGTGTGGGTTTGCTTTGGGTCATGGCTTTTCAAGGCAACTGTGTCGGCTGGGTTGTCCCTTCCACGGCGACGGTCTGGAGTTTTGCCCGCATCAGTGTAGGCGGCAAACTTAGAGGGGGTTGTCTAGTTCCAGGGTTCTTCAGGTGCGAACGAACACGCCTTCGAGAGGCAAGCTGCAGCAGGCAGCCCCCAACCCTACAATTACAAACACCTTGGCCTTTGTGACGTATAGAAGCTATTCAATCAGCTTAGCCCCAGCAACCCAAGAGCTACGGCTGTGGCTCTTCGACTAAGGCTGGCCCTTCGGATTAAAATTCTCTCTGCTCTTTTGTGGACGAGGCCCCGGCGAAGAGCTGGCGCAACCTGTCGCCCATCTCAGCTGCGCCTCTCCGCAACTCCTCCATGCCGTGCCAAGCCGCGAAGTTCGCTGGATGCAGGTGGTCTACTCCGTATATGCCACGCTGAGACATGCACAGCTTCTACACGGTCGCCCAGTCTGCGGGCTCAGGTATAGGTATGGGTTTCGTGGGCTCCCGAAGCAAGGCCCTCCCGAAATAACCCTGCAGCACAATAACCGGATGATGCGATCCTGCGCAAAGTGCGCCATGGGATTCGGAGCTTGCCATTGTGGCTTCCGGTGGCCTCGTGGCTGGGGATTGTGCCTTCTGGGCCTTGGAGACTCACACCACGTCATGAGAAGCGGAGCCCATGCAGGTCCTCACTATGTGTGTGTGTGTGTGGGTGTGTACATGGTTATACACGCGTAAGTATGTACATGAAGACACATATAAATATATATAAATACGAAAATATATGTATGTACGTATGTATGTATGTATATATATATATATATATATGTATATATACATGCATGCATGCATACATGCACGCATGCGTGCAAGTAGCTTTTGATACTTTCATAGGAAGAGGTAGAGAGGTAGTTCTGTTACGTTTTGTAATTATGTTTCTGTAACTAGCGGCATGGAACGTCTGAAAGCGGTTTCTGCGAGTGAAACAAAGCTTCTGATTCATGTGCCAAGCCAAGGCTCAAGATACGCTCCCACTGATCCTGGCACAGATGGGAGGCGATTTCGGAAGCTTCCAGCAAAGCTTCAGAGGCATTCTGCCTAAACTCCGTCACCGACCGAGGTCACCAACCCTGGCATATGCCAACAGCAGAGGTTTAAAAGTAACATGGCAGCTAAGCCCAAGACATGCAAACCCTTGACCAAAAGCTTTCCTAAACCCAGCAATGCAGCCAAGCAGCAGTGAACGCATGAGCGCACATACCCGCAACTACCAAGTGCATGCATTCGGCGTCATCTGTATGCAGGTGGCCGATATCTGTACGCACTACATTTCCGATGTCAAGCTGCACTCAGTGTGCCAGCGTAAGTCTGTGGAACGACTTAATAAGCCCACTTGGATTCCTCCTCGAGGCTCGCCGACGGTTCCGCCGAAGGCCGAGCGCAGTACCCAGCAGCGCGGCCGCACGCACGGGCGCGGTGCAAAGGGCGTAACCTTGGTGGGGCCTACAGGGGCGGCAGGGATGCTCCGGGTGCACTGGAGTCTCGGTGGAGTCGGTCCGATCGGAGTCTCCGTCAGCTACATCGGCACTCTGCGAGCTGCCCAGCAGCTGCAAGGCCAGATGACCTGTCTGCGACTCATCCGGGAAGGGTCCATCATTTTAGGGATGCAACTCCATGGCTCTGGAAAGCTCCACGGAGACATGTTCAAGGCAGTCATGGAAGGTCTGTCTTTGTGCAGAAGAAGCTCAAGAGTGAAAATGCGGTACAAGGGTAAGTCATGGTAACTCTGCTCTCGATTCGCTCCATCCGAGAGTACGCGAGAGCGAAGGGCCCCGAAGACCAAGAGATCAACCCGAAGCTAACCATTGATGGGACCTATACTGGACTGAATGTGATTTCTCGAGTCGTCTAGGAAGGAGCAGCCGTGCCCATTTCGTGAAACCCGGCCTGCCTACCTGAAAGGTCCCTTTCCCACCCTTTTTCGGCCTCGTTGGCGACCTTCCAAGTGTTTCGCAGGATGCCCGGGCGGACCGGGGCGGCTGAGGAGGGATGGCCGACGACGGCCGTAGTGGGTGCAGCCTCGCTTTCCGCTGCATGGAACTGAAAACCCCTCTGGCCACACTCCATAACATCAAGTGCCGGACTGGAACTGTCTACTCCGAAATCTGCAACACCATGCAGCACCCAAAACTTGGAACCATCACGCAGGAAGTACCCCCAAACCCAATGAACCCTAGATCCTCAGTTTGAGGTTTAATGGCTTCCCAAGCTGCACGCGGCGGAGCAGCTGGCAGCATTCTCCGAAAGTCCAAAGAGGCGGCGCACTGTGGGTGGAGCGATTGCAGCAAATCCAAATGGCTGCAGCACACAGCAAGCCATCGGGGCCTGACTGATTAAACCCTCTGGACGCAGCGATGTGTAAAATCCATCAATTCGAGCGTCGACCATTGTCCGGTCGTTTGGCTAGTAGTCGTGATCAGCTGGGATTGGTATTGGTATCTCCCCTAACCGCTGACACCGCCACATCTACTGATATCAAAGTCAGACATGGAATCCTTTAACAACTGATCCCCACCTGCTAGGGGGATCCCAGCCAATCTCCTATAACCCCGGAGAATCCACTTGAAAGGCTCTGACTCTCCAATCCTTCGTCAATCCTTCCAGGGCTCCTGCTGCTGCCGCACCTCGGGGCTGCCCCGCCTCTCCTGGGTGCATCGGTCTGGTCAAAGTGGGCTTAACTTCAGGGCGCGCTCGGCCAGGAGAGACAGAGCAGGAGGGAGCGAGAGAGGGGGAGAGGGAGAGCGACAGGGAGAGGGGCTGTTCTAGAGGCTAAGGGTTTCTAGAAGGGCTACTGTAAAGGGTTTTGATAAAGGGGGCTCTAACAATTACAGGGCTTCGATCTTGAATTCCAGCCATTCGGTGCCTCGGGGCCTGGTATCCTTTGCTTGCATCTTCGATTTGCGCGAAGACTACTTCGCCTTACCATGCACACACACACACACACATGCGTGCGTGCCGATCTGTCTATCTGTCTATCTATCTCTCTGTCTGTATGGATGTATGCCTGCATGTGTATATACACACATATGTGTATATATGGTCACGCGCTCCGAACCCCCCCCCCCTCCCCCCCCCAAAGGTCAATGGTCCGGATATAGGGTGGGGCCCCCATATATATTTTTGCGGTAGAGGTCACAAGTTCTTCATGGAGCAGGGTTCACGAGCGTGACAGGACCTCGGTTTTTGAGGCCGATACTCATGATCGCCAGTGCCTTTTTCAAGCGTTGCAGAGTCGTCAGAACTCGAGGGCAAGAAGGGCCGAGTCCGCCATCTCTTGGAGGAGGCCGGGCACAGAACCCGAGCTGGTGCCTTCCACCTGACGTCAAAGCTCTTCTCTTCCACGGAACATGGTTCAGACACTGGGCTCCGGCTCGTTCCGGCTGGCTAAGGCTATCTGCACTGCGAGCCGAGCTGCAGCCAGCAGCGTCGCACTGTAGCCGATGGCATCAGCTTGGTAGCCCACAGCGGGGAGTTGCTGCAAAATTGCGAGGGCATGCTGCCAGGCTGCAGCATTCCCGCAAGCCACCGAGGCTGAGTTGTACCTGGGCTGGGGCCATGCAGAGAAGCATTGCTTCAGCCGACGAAAGCTTCCACAACTAGAAATCCGTTCCTGGTGCTTCGGGTCGCAGGGCGAGGCCGACAGGCGCGTCTCTGAAAGCGCATGCCTGAGTCAGATGCACCCTCGGGCCCCGGGCTCCCACCGGGTTTGGACTTCCTACCGGGCCTGAGAGAGCAGCGACAAGACCTCCTCCCACAAGGCAGTAGTTGCACAGGCCGCCATGGCGGACAAGAGGCCCAGGGACGAGACCCGGACACCGAACAGAGTCCTGAGGTCGGAGAAGTGCACAGCACTGGCACGATATTACTGGCAACATTCCATTCTAGGGGGGAGTCGTGATTAACAAGCTCCTGAAAACTTTCGTCAAACTTAGACTTTCAGATTGACGTGATACCATCTCAGGTCTCTGCGGGTTCTGTTCATGCCTGTCGGTTTTGAACTTGGCCTCTGAGCAGCCTGTGAATGTGTGGTGTCACCCGACTGCCCAAAATTTGGATACAAGCAAACCCGAAAATCACAAGGATTCACGACAAGTGTCATATGCCTCAACAATGAGAGCATCAGCATCCAGTCTCCTGCCTGGCAACAAGCTCCAAGGGAGGCATTGCAACTGACGCTGTCCTGCCGCAGGTGGCAAATCCTCACGTGCCAAAGAAATCAGGCGTGCACAACATCGGATGCCAGAGTATGCTAGAGACAAGGGCCTGGGCCCTGTGTATGTTAGGCCCGAGTCTCAGCCGAAGTCCTACAGGCCGAACAATCTGCCTTTGGCCACCAAGGATCGGCAAATGTCCAGATAGATCCAAGGCCTCACGCCACTTCGCCACGCTGCCACAGGCACTGATCGCGGAGTTGACGGATGTTACATCCAGTCGCAGGCATCTCCTCATGCTATCTGCCAAAACCCGAGAAAACAACCTTCCTCCAGCTTCAACCCTCTTCGTACAAGTTGTGAAAACCCACGAGAAGAAGAGCGAGACAGAGAGACAGAGAGAGAGAGAGAGAGAGAGAGATTGCGAGAGAGGAGGAAACACCGGCCCGGTACCTGCACAAAAAATCCCGCAGCAGCACTGCTTGAAGCCACTGCCCGCCACGATGCGCGGCAGAAATAACGTTGCTGCAGCTCACGATGTCTAATTCTATCTTCTCAGTGGCCATGCCTGTCAACCCGTCCGTGGCACCTTGCCAGCGACTGATTCTGCCTTGCGCCGAAATCGCAGCAGTGTGCGCGATGACATCATTTTGCAACGAGTTGGCTTGAAAAAGTTGAAAAAAGTGAACTGCAAGCTTCCAGAGCGCAGCATCTGCACAGGCACTGAGTAAGGTGTTTAGCGTGGTCACATCGGGCGGAAGGTGGACTCTGGCGAGATCGGAAAAAAGCCCCATGCCCAACTGCCAGTGCCCAGCTTTCGAGCAGGCACTGATGGCAGTGTTGTAGCTGATAACGTCTGCTAACCGGCCATGCTGCAATTCAGACAGAATGCAAAGGCCTGCCTGCCATCTGGCAGCCCTCTCACAAGCACTGATGGCTGCGTTGCAGGCTGGCACGTGCACATCCAAGCGGATTCTCTTTAAGCTGTCCAGCAAGCAAAGGGCCATTTCCCAGTGCTCACACTGTCCGCAGGCGCTTACGGCAGTCGCATGGAGGACGGGGAGGTTGGACGGATCAAAGCCTCTCACGCCAGCTGCAGTCCTGAACAATGTAAGGAGAGAAAGTGCCGCTTCCCACTGCACCCCCGTAGCGCATGCGGACATGGCCGCTGCGAAGCTGACAGCATCCTCACGTTGCTTGGCACAGAGCTCCGTGAATAGGACGAGTGTCTGCTGCCAACTTGAGCCCTGTTCGTACGAAGACATGGCTGCGTTCCAGCTTGCGGTGGCACATTGCATGATCTCTTGCACTGCCCAGAAGTGCTGTACTGCCGCTTGCCATGCAGAGGCCTTTGAGCGAATAGACAAGGCCGTGGTGAGAGCCGGGGCATCAATGAAAACTCCATGCCACTGCTGCGCCAAAAAGAGGAGACCTCCTTGCCAACTCCGTCTGTCGATTGAGTTCACAGCAGCATTCACCGATATCCCGGAAACTCGAAGGTGCTTCATCATCGCCTGCCCCAGAAAGAGCAAAGGCCTGTGCCACTCTCTCGGTGGTAGGCATGTAGCCATGGTGGTACAGCTCACCGGGTTCAGACGCAAACCTTGAGGGAAGGCGTCTCCAAACACGGCAAGGGCCCTAAGCCACTGTGAGCTACAAGCAGAGACGACCTGGTTCAGAGAGATCATATTCTTCCGTAGAGACGTTTTGTCCAAGTAGGACAAGAGCAGGGCTGCTTGTCGCCACTCTGCTGCACGGCTGATGCATCGCAAGGCCGCCCCATAACTGAGGATGCTCCTCTCAAGGCTCAGGATTGAGAAGCACGCGAGAAAGGTCAATGCCTGGTGCCACCGACGCTTGGCCCCCAGGACGGAATTCAATGTAACGGTGTCTGGCTGCAGTCGATGCTTCTGAAACCGATGGAAAAGCACCAGTGCACTTGACCAGCTAGATGCCTGCACGCAGGAGCTGATTGCAACATTGCAGTCGTATGCTGTAACTTCTTCAAAGCGATGAAAAAGCAGCGATTGCTGCCAAGCAGGGTCTGTCTGTCCGGCTGACTTCTTTGTGAGCGACTCTCTGGCCGTTGCTTGTGCAACCATTCGGCCCCGTGGAATTCCATGTGCACTGACGATGCCACCACCTCACCACACAGTCTGGCCCGTCGAAGCATTCAAGCCGCAAAACTGCGACTCGAGCGGGCCACGCCTCCTCCACACGCTTAGCTTTCTACATGCTGGAGCAACTGGCGGTGGGTCATCAATCTACTCGACAAGCTTGCAGCAACAAGCCCGCAGCTGCAGGGTTGTAAAGTAGACTGTATGGATGCCGTGTTGCTGCAGCATTTTCAATCCGTGCGAGAAGACTTTGTGATGGAGAGCGTTGCCCTCTCTTCCATCTTAGCTCCTCGCCACACCATCACCTGGAACGCCCAGGAGGAGTGTCAGCCTGAGTCACCCCACACTCACAAGCCGTGAGCAGAGTCACGAGGAACGCCATGTGTAATCATGATATGCCTGAATGCGTCTCCGCTCGAGTGCTAGTGTGGCAGGAGTGCACAGAGTCCACAGTCCACGAACCCGATTGACTTGCAAAAACCGCAATGCCCCATCCATGCAGCTGTTACGAGAATGCACAGCTCCGGCCATTGACAATGTGCTGCGTGCTGCATGGGATCAAGAGGATTGCCAGCCTATGTCAGACTCGCTCCAGAAGTTCTGCAACCTGAGATGAACCCAAGAACCCAGGTGAGGGCTGGACTCGGAGCCATGAAACGCGTCCCGGCCCCTGTCAAGTTCAAGACAGGATCATGTCTCAATATCATATAACTAGAAGGCCATTTAGAGATTATGCAGTCTGCAGTTGCGAGGTCGATACTCCACCAACACGACTGAATTTACTGCTACTGTACCAGGGCACAACTTCTGCAGTGCCAAGCACCAGGGTTTGCAGAAGCAATTGCGTTGAGAGATTGAGGCGACGGTCTCTCCTCCGACGACATCATGAACTCATAATTGCAGCGTAGCTCTGCACGACATATCAGCACAGCCGGAAACACTAGAGTCAGCCACTAGAGGACAGCCCCTGCCACGCCTGAATGCGGGAAAGGCATGGCTTCTCAATTTACAAAGTCGAGTCGAGCAGCTTCGTCCGGCCTGACACACCCTTGAGAAGCGGCTCGAAGGATCCCCCTGCTCAAGGCTCCCAAAGCTGGAAAGCGCCTGTAGCCATCGAACTGGTAGCGGAACAAGGACTTGCATTGCCCCGAGGCCGACAGACCTCGAGATTCGACCAGAGGCTTCGGCTCCCAAGTATTGCTTCTCCGGTCCCGATGGAATGCTGTTAAGATTGGCCTACTCTTGCTTCAACTCTTGAATGCCACGGGTGCTGCTGGTCGCTGCCACTGGTCGCTAGAGAGCGCGAGCCAGGCCAAATCTGCGTTTGTAACACTGGATGTTCACATGATGGCAACACATATGTACTGCAGGCATCGACAAAACATGGGCATTCAGCTTAAGCTGAAGGAAAAGCAATAACCTGTGCTCTGCTGCACTTCCACTCACAAGATCCAACAACAACGCTCCTGCTGGGAACTGCGCAGGTCTCCAAAAAAACAGTAAGCAGCTTGCAGCCAGTGCCTACAGATTACATCAGCCTGCAGTGCATCCGTGAAACACACAACGCCCGATGGATGCAGGAGCTTGGGCGTCGCACGCTCTGAAATGAGCTGCACCTGCACACTACAGTAGCTGCAGATTCTTCAAGCGGCGTGACCGTGAGAAAAGCACAGTATGCCAAACTCGAAACCATCGCTGACTTGCCAACGAAATATGTGCGCAGTTTGGTCGTTTAGTGGCTCTATAGAGCCGACGGACAGCCGCACCTTGGCCAGGAAGGAGAAGTCCGTAGCAATCGCGTCATGCAGCAGTTGCGGCTGCGACGCATCTGGCGGCGCAGGACGCAAGAACAGGACCCGAGCTTCGAAAGCACAGTGCGGGTCCTGACTCACGTCGGCCAACTCAACAACTCAGTGTCACTTCGAAGCCTAAGAAGACTAAGGAAAAACCCAACAAACGATCTAAGAGCTCAGAAAATCCCAGGCCCGGGCCTGATCCGAGCTCCTCCTCGTAGGCCTCGCCAAAGAGAGCAAGGCTAGGACTAGGAATTCCCGAAAGAATTCTATGAGCTTTCAAAAAAAGGCGGGCTCAGTAGGCCCTGTAGCACCAGGACGGACTGGCTTGAGGCACCCACAGGGATCAAGTCCGTCCGCACACACTGCTGCGCAGCCTGGGCGCAACCATCATGCATGGCTCGGAGCCCACGTAAGAAGTGTAACCCGTTGTAGCGGACTGGTGCTATGGAGAAACACAACATGCATGTCTTCTTTGGTGTCTTTGGTGGACTGGCCTCGAACGGCGAGTTGAGCAATGCGGGGCTGCCTACGATCTCCCATGCCTGGCAACAAGCACCAAAGCCAACCGTTTCGACACCGTGGAGCGGCAGCAGCACACTGCCTCCTAATCCATGGCTCATGTTCAATTTTGCGACGGGACTGTCAAACCCTGAACCCCAGGCGCACCATGCGCCGGATCAAGTTTGACCGCGGCTCGTCTGCTGGAACGAAGCGCCCACAGCCTCGGCCACATTATTTTCAAACAGGATCGGCGTTTCCGAATCCCCGTTGGATGGGCTGGGTGGCCTTCGAAAACGAACCTTGCAGCATGACCGCTAACGAAGTGACAGAGTTTTGTGCTCGCGTCCTGGCACACGGGCGGGTCAAGATCGGGTGACTCCTTGAGAAGGTCTCTGCAGCAAACTTTGAGGCTTCGCCTACCAAGCAGAGATTTGACCATGCAGCTGGCACGATTAATAGGAGTTCCTACAGGCTAGAAGCATGGTACCGCCCGCCTCGCGAAGGCTTGAAACAATCCGCGTGGTGAGTCCAAGCTTACGGCAGTCTTGTCTTGCACTTGTGACCACTACCATAAGTTCATGGTACCTCGGCACGATCTGCAAGCTCCCTGGTTCACATTCACAGCTCCAGGAGAACCCGCATGAAATTAAACGACATGCTTGAAACGACAAAGCCCCGAAGACGCAGCTCTGATTTGAGAAAACCTTGAATTCCAGCACACCCTCCAGAAGCTCTCAAGCCTCCTCCGGCTTGGGCGCTTCTTTCGGCTCCGGCTTAGGCAGCAAATTCTCCCAAATGGGCTTCTGCACCTCCCAGATGCTCTTGGCACATTTCTGGAAAGTCGCCTTCTCGGAATCCGTCAAGGGCAGCACGGCGACGCGCTGCACGCCATGGCTGGAGAGGCTACAAGGGAGGCTCAGGAAGACGTCGCCCTCCACGTCGTAGAGGCCACGCACACAAGTTGACACTGGGATGATCGTGCGGGTGTCGTTCAGCACGGCCTTGCAGATGTAGGCGGTCGACATACCGATGGCCCAATTGGTGTAGCCCTTCAGGCTGATGATGTCGTAAGCAGAGTTCACAACTGACTTGTGTATTTTCTTCAAAGTGTCGTTCGGCTCCTCGCCAGGCTCCAAGAGAGGAAGGGCGCCCACACGGACCGAGGACCAAACAGGGATAGAAGAGTCCCCATGCTCACCAATAATGTATCCATGGACGTTCTTGGGATCCAAGTCCATGGACTGGGCAATCAGCGTCTGGAATCGGGAGGTATCTAAGCAGGTGCCCGCACCGAAGACTTTGCCTTGTGGGAAGTCAGGACCAGCGAGTTTCGCAGCGATGGCCGTCATGATGTCGCAGGGGTTGCTGACGATGAGGATGGTTGCATTCGGAGAGTACTTGAGGACTTCTGGCATGATCTTCTTCATAATGTTTGCATTGCGATCAACCAGGCTGAGCCGCGATTCGCCTGGCTGCTGAGCGACGCCTGCCGTGATAACCACCATGTCTGAATTCTCGCTTACGTCATAGGCATCTGAGGCGAGAATCGTGGTGTGCTGGTGGAAGGCGCTTCCTTGCTGAAAGTCCTTGGCCTCTCCCTCCAACTTCTTTGCAGAGATATCAATCAATGCCAGCGTCCCACAAATGTCCTGATTGAGAATAGCACAGACGCATCCCAGACCGACCTGACCCATACCGACGATGGTCACCTTTTTGCTACTGTGGTTGCCCAAAGGAGTGTCTTTGGCTGGCTTCTGAGGTAGGGATGCATCGTAGGGGATGGTGTTCACCGTCTTTGCCACACGGAAGTCCACGAAATGCTCGCGAAACTGAGTGTCGGGCTCCACGAGATTCGGCATACCGGCAAGCTGGTTACGGACGGTCACTGTCACCGTCTCCCGGGCGGCTCCCGTGCTGCAAATGCTTGAGCCGGCAGCCGGCACGACAAGCAGGTCTGGGAGGCCCGTTCTACCGCAAAGCGGCTACAGCATCTTATGCTCCCGCCGCTGGTCACTACCGGTTCTGTCTGTTCATATATGAGAGATTGCACAGGTTCCTAAGCTCGGTGGCTCGGTGGCATCAAGGCACAACAGTCTGAGCCCGCATCTGCCGTTGCAGGCTCTTCGTGGCTCCTGCAACTTGCGATGAACACAGACATCATGCTCCATGAATCCGGAAGCTTGGCTTGCACCTGCTCGGAGAAGGCCCGAAAACCTCAGCTAGCGATTCTCTGGTCTGAGCCTGGGACTTCAGCGTGCACACACGTCCCAGTGCAATCAAGACTCCGTTCTCTTGCTTGTTGCCTCCGACGATAATGTCCTCAGCGCTTGGATCCCGTCAAGTTGAGCCCCAATCTCCCGCGCTTTCTGGGGCCGGGGGGCCAGATGGCTGGCCACGCCATTCGTCAGGGCGAGGAGTGGGGGCTCCTGGAGGGATCAGAAACTCTCGAGCTTACCACTCAGAGCGGCTTCGTCTGTCGGAGTCCCCACATGTGACTCAGCGCTACACATCAAGGTCTCAGTGCAAAGAGCAACTGCAGACGACACCGGGCGAAGGAAGGGACAAACCACGGACGGATGCAGTTAACGGCACGTGGACTCAAGGAATTTGGTTGTTGTGAGCATGCGGCGGCTGTGACTTTCGATGTCACGACAGCCGGCCTGCAATGATCAAGACTCTGAAGAGGCTTGACTAGTCTATAAGACAGTGCAGGAAAATTCTGCTGATTTACTGTAGCGGGGAAGCAGCATGCAAATCTACAGCAACGAACCAAAGCTCCACAAACCTCCAAGATGTCAGCGACTTTCGCACATTATGAAATATGAAAGCAAGACTGGAAGGCTTGCTGACTCAGCTCCTTCAGAAACTCGCCGTCTACGACGGCAACCTGAGCTATCGACAGGCATCCGCTGGCTACAAGTTCGTGGCTGTGTACGTTCGATTCTGCACGCTGACAGGCAGAAGCAAGACTTGGCAAAAGGAGGGCCACGCAGCCACAGCTACATGCCCCGACGAGCGTGTGTTCCATTGCGACGAGTAGCACACGGACTGCTGAAGTTATTCTGAACTCGGATCTTTCTCCAAGCTCCCCACCGGCATCGGCCAGCCACGTACGCCATAGCCTGGCAGCAAGTGAAGACTCGGAAATGATGCTTTTTTGCATCCACGTCCAAGACAGTTCTTCTCCGGAACTTTGAGCTTCCCACTCGTTTTCCAGAAAACAGAACCGGAACCCTCATCTAAATATATATATATATATATATATATATATATATATACACATACATACATACATACATACATACATATATAATATATATATATATATATATATATATATATATATATCATATATTTTTTGTACACCATAGTACAGCCCCACGACCACCTGCTTACGGCTCCTTGACCGGGCCTTCTGGCAGCTGGAAGAGGCCAGCCGCACTGGGCACCTCGGGAAGATGGCGATCTTGAAGTTGCTTTGGGGCTCCTACTTACGGGCCTTAGGGTACTTTATAGGAACCCCTATTGAGGGATCTACTTTTTGGATCTCCTGAACATGTGCCCGATATGGTACAAATGAAACTCTAGTCTAAACCTCTCTACCTGTCTGTATATACATATATACACATATTATATATAACTGTTTCTGTCTGTGCGCATGTGTGATTTTCATATATGTAGAGAGGGAGAGTGAGTGAATGAAAGAGAAAGATTTACAAATACTTAATTACATATATACATATCTATATATATATATATATGTCAAGGAATCATAACTCTTGCCTTTCGGCGCGAATCGCTGTGGGTTCGTACTGCGCGCGCACCTGCTGACATCTGCTGACTGCTGACCCCGGCAGGCGGAGCAGAGAGGAAAGGAAGAGGCTTCAGTGGAGACTAGAGCGAGGTGTAGCAGTTTGGAAATGGAGAGGTCCTTTTTCCGGTAATGAGCTTCAGCGACAGATATTTAACATGCTACATCTGCGCAAGGGTGCTTTGCAGCTCTGTACAACATGGCCCCGAAGAAACCATGATCGGCGCCGTTACGCCACGACGCCACGGGACGAGGTCGGGCTCTGGACATGTCCACAAAGATCTCCCGGATACGCGGCCCTCTGCCATGGCAGGGGACCCATTAAAGTCTCGGCCTCCGGGGTGTTGCGGATGCACGGATGCACAGAACCAGAGGTGTGCATCGCGATCCTCTTCTGGATGTGGGTCTGCGCTCGAGATGCTCGGGCATCGGCACGCGTAAAGGAAGGCTGCGCGAAGATCTCCAGGCCGCACAAGACCAAACAGAAACTCCGGCGTTGCTTCTGTCACCTTTAATCGCCGGGAGCATGTGGCAGAGGCAGCTCCATGATGTTGATCGCGGTAGGCCCGGTAGGCGGTCGCCTAGGCCAGAATTTCCAGAACGTGGGTGCAGACGGATTTCAGCTGCAAGAAGGCCGATCTTGCCACAGGTAAGTGCCACAGGCACTTGTAGAAGTTCAGGCACCATGAGATCCATTCATTGAAGGCGATGCCTTGGAAAGCGGCCGCTTTGCCTTCACTGGCCTGGAGCCTGGGCGTCGCGGACCCAGCGCACCGCCCTGGCGGCACCGAGCCTTGGAGTCGTGGCTTGTCATTCGGCTCTGGGTTTGGGCTACCTCTGCTGTCATTGATTTGGAGCACGAGGGAGGGGAGGGAAGGGGAGAGGAGAGAGAGAGAGAGAGAGAAAAAAAAAATTAAACAAAAAGGTGTAAGCCCACACAGTGGCCAAAGAACAGGTCCACCACCGCGTAAAGCTCTGCGTCCACGGGAATGGATCGAGGTCCCGCACACACGGCCGTACCTGAGGATGGAACCGCCGTTTGCCTGTGCACCTTCGGAACAGACCCCTGCAGACCCAAACTCCTCCCATCTCGGGCAACCTCGACGCAGCCATCAATAGCTAGGCAGCCATTCCGGAAAACGATGAGCTCGCCCTCCCTTGCCGTGATTAGAACGCCGATGATGTCACCTCTACAGCTCCGGAGAGGCAGTCTCGCACGGAAGGATCGAATGTACGGAGTACACCGGGCGGTCCGGGTGAAGTGCAAAACCGATACCAAACGACTGCAAGATGCAACTTGCAGCCTGAAAGCCCCCGCTCCTGAAAGCCAGGCCCCCTACAAGTACAGCTCGGAGCCCCCCAACTCAACCCTCCAGACTCCAGGATCCCCAGAGCTGCCTTCTGCTAGAGATCGCGGATCCCAGCCCACCTGCTTGAGGCTGGCACCTGACATCGCCGCATCCAGCGATGGTGTAGAGAGCCAGAGAGTTGAAAGAAGAAGAGATTGATCAGAGATGGGGGGGCTGCAGACTATGGGTTTCCGCTAGAAGATCCCAGAAAGGATCTCAGCTCGGCCCAGCACTCTTGCAGTCCCACATCTGCCCGTCGTAGCCCACACTCCACCTGAATTGGCCAACTGCTAAAGGCTGCTCCATGCAGAGCTGAAGTCGAAGTTGGCGAGTTCACAAATCGTCGGTGTCTTCATGGTTGCTGCATGTTGCCTCCCTGAGCCTCAACGCTCAGCCTACTGTGGAGCATCGAGACGACGCTTGACTATCACTAGCCTAAGGCGGAAGACGTGATCGCAATATTATCAATCGAATGCCTCAGTCTGTACTATATAGGGGTCGTTAAACGGTCGCGTCGGAAGCGGTGATCTGTCTGAACAGACAAGCCATGCGGTCTCATAAACATCTGCAAAGAAGCGTGTCGGCGATGTGCTCCGCCGTCTGCGGCACCGCGGCAACGTCATCCGGTGGTGTGGTTGTGACGCCCACAGTGAGGCCGTCGGGGCTTTCGCCCGGCCTCACCTCTTCCAAAGCGACCTCTCACAGGGCTGGGGATCTGGCTCGCCCCTTCCACTTTTCTCAAAGGGTTCGAGCTCGATGGGCACAACAGTTCTTCGACTCAACACATCAACTGAGAAGAAGCAGGCATTAAACTAAACCTACCCTCGCCGGGCAAGAACCCAGCTCGATGTATAATTCCGATCCTCTCCATTGCATGTTGCCTGCCTCAAAGTAAGCCCCGGCTCGGCCAAGCGCCAGCGGTCTCGTCCCGATCAGGACACCATGCATCCTGGCCACCACAGCGGAACCGGAAAATGCTTTGTTTCGCCAAGGGCCAAGGGCTTCGGGCCATCTTGGGCCTTTACTACACTACACTTGGACTCATTCTACCGCCGCGCCCAAAATGTCCCGGGCGTGATGTCTTCTTTGGTGCTCCGACCGAGCGGCTCTTCACCGGTGTCGTCCAAATGCCGGGCCTGCAGGCCATCCTGACACGATGTTTATGTGTGTGTATATATATATATATATATATATATATATACATATATATATATATATATATATATATATATAGGGAGGGAGTGTTTCTTGAGGCACGATCATAAGTGCGGCTGGCTAAGCACAGATCCGACGACAATAACAGACGATCACAACCAATCACGACCTCTTTCCCCGCCTCGGAGATCCAGAGTTGCACTCCAGATCCTCAAAGCACCACGGGCTGCTGAGCAACGCAATCATGCACCTAACCTGGCCCACTGTGTTCTGAAATCGTCAGTTCTCGTCCACTCAGCGCGGGTGCAACATGAAAGACTGCCAGGCCATTGGGCCATGGCCATGAGCAGTCAAGGGCGGTCCTGCTTTGCGCAGGCCCTCCGGCACATCTGGCTGCTTGCGAGGGGGCGGCTGCGGACGAGGCCGAGGCGGCAAGGGACTGGCAGCAAGGCGTAACCCTTCAAAACAATAACAGGTTCGAGTGGGCATGCTGGGCTAGACTGCCTCTTCTGCTCCGGAGGCAGCTGCAGCCAATTTCCAGCAAACGCCGTCTGCCATTGTGCTTCGGCTGCAGCAGCTGCCGAGGTCCCGTCCGAAAGCAGTCCTGATACGAAACTCTAACGAGCGCAGCTCGAAGTTCAATCAGAATGCTCACGGGCGCAGGAAAAAGCTTGTTCTTTGCTCCAATCAGTCCTGAGCCTGAGAAGTTCTCATCCTCGATGCTGCGCAAGCATGCCTTCGGGCGGTTCCCAAGCGAGCCGAACAGCAGCCGAAATCCACAATGCATGTCGCCTAGCCATATCTCTACCCATGTGTGCCTGCCTTTAAAACTTACCGATCCACCCACCCACCTGCCTGCCGACCTCATCAAATTAAGAAATCATTATGCAGCCGGCTCCGAAAGCGAGTGTGAACGAACACAGCCTCCGTCGCGCTGCGGCCAGGCACGAGTGCAGCCAGTGCAGCAAGCAAGCCAGGGGGTGCCTTGCTGGCTGCCTCCATCACCTTTCAGCGACTAGGAACGCAGGGACTCTGACTTGCTAGCCAGCTTCACGACATCGCACAGCAGTCTCATGCAACATTTGTTGTTCCTAGCGCCCGCCCATCTCGCAAACAGGACGATGCCAGAAAACCATCCAAGACATCCATCGGGCGACAAACTGCCAGCGATGCTCATCAGGGCCGCTCAACCGTGGCTGGGAAAGCCGGTGCCTCGGCTTCCACTTAGATCGAACTCTGCCAGACTTAGAAAGTGCGGCCGGCGAGGAGACACAATGAAGCGTGACACAAGACATCGTCGGTGGTCTGTTATGCGAGTCATCTTGGCCGAGCAGCAGGGCAAGAGCCACGTCATGCCAGGCATTGATGCGCCCGTCTTTCCGGACGACAGGCCGAGAAGCACCTTCACCAAAAGCACGGTCTAGCAAACAGCAGACATGTCGAGGCTGCGTCAACACCGCAAATGCCTGCAAGTTCTGGCTGTTCTGAATCTCAGAGGTGCGGGGATGGTGGGCTTCAGGTTCCAGGATCATCAAGCAACGAATTATGCTAAACAGTGACCTGGTGGCCTCGGACAATCGCCACTTCGCAGCCCGGTGTGTCGCAGATAGCGCATCGAGGGGTTGGGGCCTTCACCTTGGAAGCATTCACTGCGGCAGTGCCGTGTGCAGCATAACGCTCACAACACAAACCTGACTCCTGCAGCATGGTTGTGCACATTGGTGCCTCCCTGCATTGCCTTGAACAGCCCAGGTCGAGTCTGGTCTCGAACACCAGGAGAATTGATGCAAGGTGCTGGCGCCGCTGGGCCTGGCGGCTCCGAAGCCTCCTCCGCCGTCCGCACAGCTGCGGAACGCAGCACTGCCGACGCCACCTGCGCTGCTTATAAGGGCTCTATATGGATTAGGGGAAAAGGCGCTTGCAGTGCCATGCCGAGGCCGCAGCCTCCCGGAATCGGGACTCCGAAACTTCCACCTCATCGCTGGGCCCATCAGTGTCAACATCTGACATCATTCTGCTACCACACGACTGTTTTCCAGGAAGCGATTGGCATGCCACTGTCATAGTGCAGGTTGAGGGGCCGTCTGGTCTTGCATGGCTCCTCGGGCATCCACAAGTGACGCAAGCAGGCTCGTCTTCACACAGACGGGGAAGCTTTAGTGAAACGGTCAGGCAACTACAACCGCTGTGCCAAAACGCCAAGTTTCTCTGCTCTGCCGAGCTCGTATCCGAATTCAGCCAAGTGTCGGCTGCGGGCGAGCAGCGCGCTGATCTGACCCAAAGTGTCCGATGAATCATCGCAGCACGGCTCTTCGCCCCCAAGCAGAAGCTGCATCAGACCCAGGGGGTACCGCCTGCGTCAAACGAAATGCCAGCCCCTCTCTTCTCTACGGCAACAACCCTAGATTTAAATACTTCAAGAATGAACAGCTTGACTCGACAGTCAAGTGGCAAGTCGTCGCAGAGTCTCTGGCACAGTTCCAGGTGCTTGGCGCTAAAGCGGCGGATCAGGGCGTCTGCCAGCAGGCATCGACCAGCCTTCAGTGCTTCGCAAGCCTCCAATTGACCTCTAGCAAACCTTTACGGCGTCCTATGTACGGTGGTCTATGTGAAGACCCAAAAGAGCCCGCGGAAGCCATTGAACAACGCTGGCGATGGCAGCCATGGCGCTCGCAGTGGCGGCGGCTGCAGCCACTCAGCAGGGCGGCGGTGCAGCGCGAGAGCCAAGGCTGCCTCCGAGATTTTGATGTGCCGATGCAGCTTAAAGTCAAAAGAGTAGCACACTATGGAGAAAGGCCGAAAGGGCCCGGATATCCACTATCCCGTACCCACCAAAAGCTCGCCGTCACCTGACCTTGAGCAGCTCGGCGAAGCCAGTGTTGCGCTCACCTGGGAGCCACTCTCAAAGGGCCGCAGGCTTCGACTGCTCTTTTCAAGGTGGCTTCCATAATTTTGTGATGTTTCTTTGAGTCTTTCATCAGGAGGTTTTTGGAGGCTGCTGAGTCGTGTGTCCATGCGACCGAGGTGCAGGTTGGAAGAAGCTTCATCACGTACTGGAGGAGTTCCTGCACCAGCGCGTCCTCACCAACTAACAGCAGGGGGCGTGTCTTGGAGCAGCTGAGGATGCCTCGACGGAGGACTCGGAGAGGGGCTCTATGGTCCCAGTGCCTGCATTCAGCCCTTCTCAGCTCCACGCTCGACGCTGTCGAAGCCCATGAGGCGTGGACCTGTGCTGCTCCTTTTCTCTATGGGAAGTGAGAGACCAAGAACCTTGGGCTTTCGACCTCGCAAATTTCAAGTATGCCCCCACAAGCTTATCCGAAGGGCGAACGATAGCCAACCAAAGAGAGCTCTTCTAATCCACATCACACCCATGTGCCAGGATGCTCGAAGGCCCAGGACATCCAGTCGACGATGTTCCATGGCAGCACCTCCCAGCTCAACGTGCTACGGATGGTCCACAGCAGCCATGATCACGGAAGGTCTACTTAGTCTAACGGATACATGCAATACACCGCAGTTGGTTCGCAGCCTTGCCTTCGGGAAGGCAGTCAAGGCGGCCTCGAAAACATCTCCTCGAGGCAGTGGCGAGAAGACGGTAGAGTCTTAGAGCATCTTGTTGCTGAGAGACAGAGAGCTCCTGGTGCAGCTACCTGCCCACCATCTGATGCCAACCCTTGTGCAAGCAGCGCCTCAGGTTCGAGGCTGGAAGCAGACACAAGCTCAGTACCAAATCAGCACCCATGAATCCGCAATCCGTCACCGCTGTCGGCGAGATTCTGATGCCAGTCTGCTTGAAGAAGCCCCTGCATCTACCAAGGCACTTGCAAAGGCCAGCAGCGGTCCGCGGCCAGGGCTGCCAGAACTGCCTCTTGTTACAGAGGGAATGGAAATCCATCCATCATGGCCTGCATACACAATGCACCATTCCCACACCAAAGCCTCGCGCCATGTGGCGGCACTTGCAGGCTGCACCGGTGCTGCGGGACCCAAATTTCGGGCGAAGGCAGCCACCTCTCGCCAGCCAGGAGAACCTCGGGTATCCGAAACACCTAACTGCTGCCTGCCGATGTCTTCTGGGCCACTTCCCATCAAGACGGTCATAAGTAAGCGGTTACACCAAGCGGCTGGATGTGACCAGGCCATTGGCCCAGAAGTGGCATCGTTCAGCAGCCAGCAGGTCATCCTTGGCCAGGCCTTGGTTGGCGTCAGCACACTTCTTGGAATACATTATGCGCAGCTGCAACTCATAGCCGTGGGTTCCATCGGCACCAACACACCTAGAGGCAAGCCAATACTTCGGAACTTCAGCATCCGAGCAGCAAAAGCGGCACAGTGCCAGTGCCGCTGAAGCAGGCAAGGCTGAACCAGGAACTGCATTGCGAAGGTGTGCCGCGAGACGCTCCCTGCAGCAGGAGCTGTTGGCATCACCGTCGGTTTCCAGATCAAACTGCGAGGGCAACTAACGCGTAGGACCAGCGATCACAACCTTTGCTGAGGCAAATTCTCCTCTCATTTGGGACTTAACATGGTCGGTCCCAAAGGCCCCTGAAAACTTCGCAAACCCATGCTCAACACCCTCCACCTGTAAACCAGTAGTATTACCGGCCTTTCCCATACCTCCGGCTCGCCGCCAGCTGAAGGGGAAAGTCCGATCGAAGGCCAATCCTTCTATGCAAGACGAATCAAAGCAAAGCACAGGCTCAATGACCTTCCAGAGCCTGAGAGCCTCAGGGCCTATGCAGTTCAGCTTTTGCGGTCGATTTTCCCTCACTGCAATAGCAAGAGACAGGCTCAACCGCAGCATTTGGGAACCTTTGGCGGGTGCCGTCCTCGCCGGCCACGAGGAGCTCCAAAGCCAGCGCTGCACTTGAGCCGAGGTCCGTGGCCTCGGCCTCCAGCCTGCGCTGTTTGTTTGCGAAAGCTGTAATATAGGGGCCTTGACAATTAAAACAGGGCTTCGGGGCCCATTATAGTATAACTATAATAAGGAACCCCCAAAATAGTATAGGTAATTTTCGTAAGGCCCTCACAGCAGAAGTCTCTTGCATGTCGAGAGCCACGCAGGGGCCTCTCGGCCAGCCACGGCAGCAGGGGTGCACCGTGTTGACATACGGCGAGGTGTCCCGGAGTTTCCAGGGCCTGGACCAGGCAGAACAGACAAATCCGTGCTTTCGCGTGCTTCACAGCAGCTGGTCCTGAGACGCTGTACCCTCGTGTTTCGCAGAGAAGCAGAAGCGACTAGACCCACCGGTGGAATCTCTCAGATTCAGCCAACATTCGATCTGCGCCATACTGGCAGCGAAACACAATCGAATGATGATAGTGTTACGAATTGCCCCGTCACTCTTACAGCAGTTGGCTTTAACCTGAGCAGCTGCCCTGCTGTCTGCTTGCCGGGACGTCCCCTGCGCTTGCACCTGACCCCCGTCAAGCCAAACCGTCCGTGGTATTTCAGGAAGTGCAGCCGCAGCCGGCTGTATATCACGAGCCAGAGCTCGTCGTACAGGTCCCGGAAACTAATGCCAGGTAAGGCACATTTGGTGCAGCTGACGCTGCAATTCCAAAGTTTGGAACGGGAGATGTAAGCCAGCTTGCTATGATTGACCTCAACCCATATCTCATCAAGAACTCGCATCTGGATGCTGGCTTTGATCGATGTTCCAAGGCTATCTGCTGGATGCACACTCCACGACTCGTGGGAAGTGGCAGGTTGTCGTATCGATTACCGGCCATAGCAGGGTGTTTTGCGAAATGCTTTTGCAGCATCGAGTGAAGGCATGGGTCTGAGAAGAGAACCTGTGCAACAGACATGCATGAGCCCTTCCGTTCGCAGAGCTTGCCAAGTATCTGCTTCCTGGCTGATGAGAAGCTGCTCTCATGTCAAGGTTGCGGCGCCTTGTGCAAGTCCTATCGCCTGTGGAAGATACTCCTGTATATCAGCAGCAAGTCCTCAACAAAGGATGTTCTCGGAACCCAGCACCAGCCTCCGAAACTGCCAATTTCCACCGGACAGAGCAGACGAGCTCACGGATTCGGCCAAGCGCAGGATGGCGAAACCAGAACAGCAAAACTCAAGGTCTCCTCAGGAGACAAGATCCACCTCTCACCACATTCTGTTGCACCACAACCCTTCGGCGAGAGACGAAGAATCAGCAGCTGCAGCAAAAACGGCCATGCGACTGTTAGGTTCCGGCAACGACAAACAGGCTGCTTGCTATAAGTTCGTGCATGCCACCGCGCATCTCCTATGCAGACCCTTAACCCTTGAAACAGTTGTAACCCGGGAGGCTTGGTCCCGTGATGTCCCATAAGTCCATAAGGAACCCGAATTGCAGAAAATGCGCCTGAACCATAGGCCGCAGAAAGGCCGGCTCGAAAGCACCAAGGCAGGGCGCGACCTCAAGATGACAAAACGAAACTTCTTGCCTTATGTCATGCTGCATGTAGACCTGGTCCTGGTCATGTCCTGTCTTCTGTATATGGGCTGCTGGAATTTCATGTCTCCTCTTCCCAAAATTCTGGGCCCTCCGACGCCGGTCTCCTTGGCGTGGCAGGCGATCAGCTCCAGGGACTGCAGCCATAGACTCGGAGAGAGAAGTCCTGCGAACGATTGAAGTTTCGAGTGACACAAACATGAGTCCGGTCCCGCCTGCCAAGTGATGACACTTTTTGACTCTTGGCGGACGGTGTCGTGCTCCAAAAAAGAGTTGCGGCGGTGGCATGGCACGAACGCTTCAAGCTCTAAATGTCTTCCGGTCCTTCGATGTCTTGGCCGCGCTGATGTGCCTCAGGCATAGGTATAGTGGTACGTGCTGAAACTTGAGGCCCGGGGGTATCTTCCTCGAAAGAAGCCCATGCTGAGCCCTCGAGGACCTGGATCCGGCAGAAAGCTTGATGGGCCTCGTCTCCGCCGCACTCCTCCTCGAGGACGTCCCAGGCGGCCACAGGGAAGTTGGACAGGGAGGCCTCATTGTCATTGCGCGATTACGCACATCTAAGGCTGCTAAGGTAGATGGCTTCGGCGTCAAAAAAGCGTATCCAGCAACGCTGCTTCACCCCGGCATCAGCTAGAAGCAAAGCTCTCTCCTATGACTACATGAATAGGCAGAGCTTCGTCCACAAGGCGTACGCCTGCCCATGGCTTGCCTGCTGCATTCAGGACCGGAGCTTGCTGCGACGAGGATAACTCAAGGCTCCCGACATTTGCGCATTATGTAAGGCTCACGGTCCCTGCTTCAGGTTCTCACGCTTCCCACCGAATGAACACTTTTCTGCTCGAAGGGACCCCGTCGCCTGCTGCTCGCGATGCTTCGCGTTCCGCCTCGAGCCTCGCAAAATGCGCAACTTGCCTCCGGCTGCTCAGATACCATGCAATCATACAAGAACCGATTCAGCAGCCCTTCTGCAGGGCGTGAGTCCGCACCACAGACCACAGACTCGTTGTCCCCTTGTCTTCCCAAAAGCAGCTGAGCAGCTGTCGATCCTCCAAGTCTGAAACCTCGGGGCATCCCGGCGCTGGACTACTACTCTCGCCGTGCTGCTATGCTTGAAAAATCGAAACATGGGAAGATGGCGGCAAAAGGAATCCAAGGCTTGCTGAGGATAATTACGTCCCCAACAGCGATGTCACGACCAATGAAAGAGAAGTCGCTCCGAGAGCTCAGGCGCAAGTGGAACATACTTAACATGCGATCAAGCGTCCCATTGCGTGAACGCAGCTTTGTGCCGCTCTGCTTCCTGGTGAAAGGAGTGAAATGTTAAGGAGCGGCAGGGTTCGCATCTTCATTCCAGCGTAGAGGTGCGTGGAAAACAATATGTAGAGTTCTTGCCTCCTATAGCCGCGGCACAAAGCAGGGTGATAGGTGCGATGTCTGAACATGTAGTGTTATTATAGTAGTATAGTACAACTGACCGGAAGTCGAAGCAAGATGTGGAAGTTGGTTTGATCAGAGCTGCAGGACAGTTGGTCGCTTCGTTGAAAGCCAAAGCTGGGGTGTGCTGCAGGCAGGCTGGGGACCAACTCTGACAGAGGGACTCGCCACGCAAACCCGAGTGATCTCAGAAAGCTGAACAAACAACACCGTCCAGTGAAGAACACGGTTCCATTCACAGCAAACCGCGTCTTCCGCCTATGGCAACAGACGGATCAAGAGACGCTGTGTGATGTGTGCAACCACAGGGGCATGAGGTCATGGGAGACATGTGGCCTCGCCCCCTTCCGAAACATCGGCGGCCACCGCGGCGACCACCGGCGCAAGGCCTCCGAAGACAGGGTTTCAGCACTCACACTCGGGCAGGGTTTGAGAGGCAAGGCTACAGGGGGAGGCATTGCAATTTGCAAGATCACAGTCCGCTGGACAAGCAACCCTCACCCTGTGAACTGCAGCCGCATCGAAACAACCCTCGCACTGAAACTGGAGCCTGGTCTGGCTCAAAGTCTGTAACCCAGTGCCATGAAGGAGGAGTCGCCTTCGAGAACTTCACCAGCAGGAACTGCCTCTAGTGATGCCCTGGCCGGGGACCGGGACAGTCCCAAGACAGAGCGCTCTCAGCTGCAACGCGATGCCAGAGATTCCCACAGAGAGCTCCACAGAGCGAGAGCTGAGAATATGCCTACAATGCAGGTTTGAAAACTCCCACAACGGCGGCCAGCAGTGCCGCAGGTTGTTCACCTTCCCAAGGCTTCCCAGAAGATCGGCACCATGTGCAGCGATCGTCGCACGGCCTTGAAGGCGGAGTTACCGAACGGCGATGGTAAAAGTAGAAGATACAAGCAGATTGCTACTTGTAGCTGAAGGGCCGTGCCCCATGACGTTTGAAGCTTTTGTGATCTTGTGCTGAACAAATAGATTGGGATGGGCTTGAAGTTCCCGAACGAAAACAGAGTCAAGTCGCTGAAATAGCAACAGGATCACAGCGCCTTGGCCCCTTACTCGGGCTAGGTTTGTAAGCGGATGCTTTGGCTGCGTGCTTTGCTCGGCGTGGATAAGGAAGGGAAAGCATAATTGAGACCAGCCCTGTGCTGATCGAATCTAAACCTGGTGTTACACGAGGCTAGCCTCTACTCAACAGCGCTTGGGGCTGAAGATACCGGTACTTTGTGGCGGTCTTCAGTCCTCAATCCGCAAGGAAGAGAAAGACCTTCGAAAGGCCTAGCATCCAAACACCCAGGCCGAGAAGCAGATCACCAGAGGCCTCGGTCCCCAAATCAGTCCCCCATTTCCAAAGTGTCCAGGTAGCAGGTTGGGCATGATAGACCATGCAAAGTAAAGGCCGTTACACCACAAGGGTGTTAGAGTCCGTTAGAGGCGAGGCGAGGATTTGGGGAATCTGCTGAATGTTTTCTTACTTTCCCTCACAGTAACAACATCCATCACCGTGGAACAGTTCAGATCCTCGGAAACGCTCCCATCGGACTTTGCACACCAAGGCACCCAGCAGAGAGCAACACCACGGAGGCGCCGCCCTCGGAACGGCACTGCGAGACTGCGAGTTGCTGATCCCTGGTTTTCATTTGTTTTCGACCTGTTTGAGCTCCCAGTGGACTCCCAGCCCCAGCTCCTCGCCCCACGAACGAAAAGCAGTCTTCATCGACTTTGTTCCATTTGAGGAACGACAAAAAGACCCTTCCCTTGCTCCCTTCACGCCCTTTCTTCGCCTGTGAATGAGCCAGGAGCGCTCCACCCGGCCACGGCACGGCGTCGACGACCTGCAGTGGTCGCCGGCAAACGCCCACAAATGGAACCACTTAAAGGACCTGTAGGATGCAGCTAGCTGGTAAGGCCATACCTGGTGGAGCCGAGATGCAGGTGGTGTGGACCACTGCGAGCTAATTGCGATGGCCTCCAGGTCCAGGAGAATCACCTCAATGTTCTCCATCCAGGGGCAGACGGCGCTGCAGTTGTACCCTAAAGCTGTCACAACTGCGAACATATGTTGGCCAGCAGGACATCCATGGAGTCAACAGTTAAATAGACGGCTGCCCCATGAGCATGTGTTGAATGTAGTGCAACAATGTAAGATAGCACAAGGACGACCAGGCCAGGTCGTGCAATGTCTGGGCCTCCGCGGCATCGCTCCGGGAGACACTGAGCACACGGTCTCTGCGCAGTGGAAGCAGCGAACCCAGCGCGGCCTCCAGTGCAACAGCCAAAAGTTGTGAACCAAGCTGCTTTTGGAAGCCACCCTGGCATTTGGTCTTGCCGGGGGCAGAGTACTGGTGCACAAAATCATAAGCAAAACCTGAGGCAAGGCAACGATCAGCTTCTGCAAAATCTGGCCTTTCCCTCGCCACCCGGATTTTGGAAAATCAGAGTTGTCCTTCGGAAGCACTTTGGGAAGTCAACTCGCTTCAGGGTGTGGGTGTGAGTGCAAGTAGGAATCGACCTAGCTCTTCTTAATCGCAAACCACTCCGATTCTCATGGGGAACGGTGCAGAACTGTCAGTGATAAGCCCGCCCTGCCCTCCCAAGATTTGAACCCGACTCCTCACGGTGCCGCTATCTGCCGATGCCACCCAAAGACGCCCGCCGGGTCGAGCAGCGATGAGGTCGGCCTCCGGGAGATCGTGCACTTACGTAAAAACGCTTCGCAACCCTTGTATATAATGCTCAAGGCAGAAAGTTTCTGGCAGCCGGTGCAGAGATACACAACGTGCTCCACCACTCTCTCTGACTCTCCCTCCCCCCCTCCCACCTCTCTCTCTCTCTCTCTCTCTCTCTCGCGCGCGCGCTCTCTCGGATCAAGCCAGATGTCACAGAGCCTCCGGGCCAAAGTGGTCGCCTCGGCGGCGGGTCATCGGCACTCGGAAATTTGCAAAATCCGCCCTACACCCCAGCTCCACAAAGGGGCAACTTCTGCCACCAAGGCACAGAAGGTGGCTGTGAGGTGGCTCTTGTGTGGCTTGGAACCGACCTGGGCAAATCCAAGCCGAAAGGCTGAAAGGACTGATCTGGAGTCACTCGCCGGTGTTGTCATCATGCGGCCATCTTTGCCACTTCTCTGACAAGGCACCCACTGCGCCGGCGCGACCTCCGCGCCCAGTGCATCGGCGATGACGGCAATTCGCTCCGACGTGGACACCTCAAGCGCCCGGCTTCTTTTTTGGGGGGGCCGGGTTGAGTTTGTATCTTGAAAGCCCAAGGCCAGTTCCATAGACAGCCCCATGCTCCTCAAAAACCGGGGCCTAGCATTCTACCAGGGATGTGCCAAGGAAGCACTGAACTTCAAAGGTGTCCAACTGAAGATCTTAGGCTTAGGCTGAATCTGCTATGCTGCATTTTCGTAATTGATACAGCTGAGAGTTCTATGCAACAACACATTGAAACAGTGAGAAAAAACTGCCATCTATGCTCATTTCACGCATAAACACGCAATCAAAGCACGAATAGAAAACCCGTCGTCTACGATCTTTCAAATCAAACCTCCAAGAAACCTCCGTTCCGCTTTAGTCCCAGCTGCCAGCAGCCGCGACCCTGTCTTCGGACAAAGCTCCAAGGCCAGGATGGCAGAGGCGAGCTCCGCACAAAGCTGAGCAGGGATCAGCCAGCTGTGTCTGTCGCTGTCTCTCTGTGTCTGTCACTCGTCAGCACATATGTCATGTGTGTGTGTTTCTACCTATCTTCCTACCTATCTACTATTATATTTGATTGTAGATCTAGATCCCAGATAATATTTATATGAAAACGTGTGTGTGTGTGTGTCTATATAAATATAAATATATATATATATATATATATATATATATATATATTATTGTCATTGTTATTATTATTATTATTATTATTATTATTATTATTTTTGTTATTATTATTCTTCTTCTTCTTCTTATTCTTATTCTTATTCTTATTCTTATTATGATTATTCTAATTCTTATTCTTATTCTTATTATTATGATATCATATATATATATATACACACACACATGCAGGCGACTTTCACCTGGCGGCCTGCCGAATTTTGGCAAACAACATCGAGCCTACGATCAAAAAAATGTGTTCTAACGAAGAAGCTCTGCGGAGTATCAAGTAGCCTCCTACTGCAAGCAGCTCTATTCCAGGCAGGCAGCCGTGCTCGCGAGGGCATGCGAGGTGCCTCCTTCCTCACAACAACTGACAAGCGGCAAGAACGCAACAGCAAACCGTCAAATCTGTCAAATTTTACCCGCAAAAACGTGCTGTAGAATTCTGTCATGTCCTTCTTTGCTGTCTCAACCTGAGGCGCAGCCGAAGCAAAACCCCGAACCACCGCGACTTGACCTGCAAATGCCGAGCGAAATCCCCCAACCCCGAGCCTCGGGCAACCAGGTCCGCCGCAGCCGACCCGCGCTGTCCGCAGAGAAGAGGCCACGAGGGCCGCGCGCTCCCTCCTCCAGCAAGACACCTGCCAGGAAGAGTTGGGGGAGTTCATTAGATAAAGCCAGAACCTTGCGGTGTCCATTTCACAATTTCACTTCAGGCCTCCCAAGCCGTCTGTGGCAGGGCTCAGGAGCAGTGTGGTCACTGCTGCCGGATTGTGCCTTGGTGGATCTTAGCGCGTCTCAGGCCGACTCGCGCACTGCCCTGATCAGAGGATCCGCCGTCACAAGCAGAGACACCCCCTGAAGTCTACATAAGCCTGCAGAGATGCAGGGAAAAGCGAGCTAGAAGCAATAGGCAGTTTGTCAAGGCAACTTCTCCCACAGACGCTGCAGAATTTCGATTGTATTCTGGTGCTGCCCTGAACCCAAAGAAGCCAATGCTCATCGCCGAGCTGCCCTTCTTCTAAAGTCCTCAGCTCATCGCCAGGACCGGCGAGTATCAGTTGGCCATCTCGCGTTCCTGGCACTGAGAGAGTGGCTTGGGGCCCAGTTTGGTGCCGCTCTGGCCGACTGCAAGACAGTGGACGGAAGCCTCAGCATGCAAGGCCAAAATGGGCTGAACCCTTCAGCACTGAAGAGCCTGCCACGATGAGGGCATCGCTTGTCACCGCCACCGCCGTCACCTGGCGGCTGCAAGGATACTATAGTGTAGGGGATTTGATAGTTAGAATGGGCCTTTGAGGGTTCCTCATATTATTGCCCAGAGAAGATCAAAGTCCAAAAGCCACGAAAGGGAGGCCAGGGTTCAGGGGTTCAGGGGTTCAGGTTTGGCGTTATTAGGGCTTAGGGCTTTCGTTTTGTAAAACGAGCGAGGGTTTAGGGGTTTTCGACGCTCACCCTCGCACAAGCCAGGGTTTAGGGCTTTTAGGGTTTCGACGCTCACACTCGCACAAGGCAGGCAAGGCTCCACATAGCTTTTGGGGTTTAGGGCAGAGCTCCGGTTCCACAGGAAGCGGTCAGCTTTTACTTTTTGGCTGACCGGCCAATGGTTTCGCAGCAAAAGGGCGACTCTCCTAACTCCTAACAGCAAATCGCAAAAGGGGGGGAGTCAGGTCGGCTGCATCAGAACATCGGTGAAACATGGGCTCACTTCTTCAGGTCATCGAGGTTGAAGGTGGCCATCACGGCACCAAAGCCTCGGTCCACCTGCGGAGGACGCATTGCAGAGGAGCATCCCGGGTTGGTCCACGAATTGGAGCAGCCTCTCAATGTGAAGTTCGTCTCGAAATCGTTTTTTAGGTGCTTGTGGACAGCGCCCCTAAAGCACTTAGAGTACCCAGGAGGACGTGCCTGTCCAGACGTTCCTGCTCAGCTGCTCTATAGGGAAACCTGTAACGGCCCGAAGTTTCAGAGGCACCTCCTTCACGGACTTGCCATCCTCAGAGAAGTCCAAGCCCGTGCCGGTGGGTCTCACGCCTTTGCTGTCGTTGTCGGTCCATTCCTTGCGCAGAGACACGGCATCCCAGGGCTTGGATCCCGGCTTCCAGCCGGGAAGGTAAAACCTGAGCTCTTGCGGGTTTCGGGGCCCTTCTTGCGGAGGAAAAAAAGTGGAGTGGAAGGGGAGGCGAGAGGAGGGAGAGGAGGATCAAGATTGAGCCAGGAACAACCACTCTGTCATGTCGTCCTCCTCACGACTGTCTTGGTTTCGACAGCTCTTCACGATGACCCAGTCGCCACTGCGCCTGCTGGTTGTTGGGATCTCATGCTTCTTGTCGAAGCTGTCCTTGATCTGCTGAATTATTTCATCAGCCGCCGCATCAGTCAGGGCTTCACTCATAGTGTCAGCCTGGCCCCTGTAGCAGGCTGCGCCCATATAGCTGTCGGGAAGACTGAGAGACTCCAGGATTGAGCCTCACTACTCAAGAAACAAATCATCACGAGGCACCCAGAGGAGCCCTTCTCGTCTTGTTCTGTCTGCCACTGGTTGCAGGAACGTGCGTGATATGAGCACTCCATGCATTGGGGTTTGCAGGGCCAGCATCCTGACGCGCACACCCACAAGTAGGAAAATGCCATAGACCGTAAATGCACCATAATTTGTAAGTGTACCATAACATACCGTATATATATATAGGGTCTTACAGTGTATCAGAATATATATCATCAGGTACCATAACAGATTTATACTACAAGATATGGGAGTTCCCCCTCATTTTCGGAAACTCTCCAACATGGACTATAAGAGCCCTAGAAATCCGCTCCCGGCCCAAGAGCCTCGCTCACCAGCCAGCTGCGCAAAGGCACCGGTGCGCCGGCGCCCGGGCCTGCGGAGCGAGGTTCCTTTTGAATGTTCCTTGTCGGGTGCTATAAGGGGATCCTTAGGGCATTCTATAAGAGATCTATAAGGGGATCCTTAAGGCTTTCTATAAGGGATCTATAGGGGGATCCTTAAGGCATTCTATAAGGGATCTATAAGGGGATCCTTAAAGCATTCTATCTGGGATCTACAGGGGGATCCTTAAGGCATTCTATAAGGGATCTATAGGGGGATCCTTAAAGCATTCTATAAGGGATCAATAAGGGGATCCTTAAAGCATTCTATAAGGGATCTATAGGTGTTCGGCGCTCACACTCGGACAATCCAGGCGAGGCATGTGGTTCGGAGTCTGCCAACAAGGGTTTAGGGTCTACTAGGTGAGGGGTCTTTTGTGTCTTTGAAGGCCGTTTTCTTCAGGATTTACGCCCTCGCACCTCGGACAATCCAGACGAGGTCTGTCGGGTTAAGTCGGACTACAAGGTCACGGATTTTTTTGACACTCACACTCGGACAAGCCCGGCAAGGTCTGCAGTTGCAAGGTGACGGGTTTCGACTCACACACTCGCACAAGGCAGGCATGGCGGATTTTGGGTCGAGTTGGTTTAGGCTCCTGAAGTGCTCATAGGACAGAAGCTTCGGAATGTTTCGAAGCTTCTGTCTGCAAGTCCTAAGGTCCCAGGGCCCAGCAGAGGGCATATCTGCGTCCGTCTGCTTCTGTCGGCAACCATTCGCTCGGAGAAATTCTAAACCCCACACGAGTTTCATCCACTTGCTGCCGGGCACCTTGTGAGGTGTAGAGAACCAAGCCTGAGCTGCAAGGCCCTTTAGTGGCCAAAACGGACCAAAGCGAACCAAACAAGATCATCCTTCAGCGAGATCCATACTGAACATCCGGGTTCGACCACGAGCATTGGACATGAGTCGGCAGAACATGTCAGACCAGCACGCGAAGTGACACAAAACCAAGGAGACTGCCCGAACTCGAAGACCCTGGCGACAGACGCAGAGATCGGAGATAAAAGACTCAGGACAACAGTCTCGGCCCAGTGTCTTCCATCATCAAAGGCCGCGGCCAAGTACCTCCCACACCCATAAAGGACCCCCTGCCTTCAACGTAACCATCCAGGAGCCCCGTAAAAAAGAACCCTTCAAGGAGCACTTCATATCTCTAAGCCCATAGGACTTAAGGAAACCACCGCTTGAGCTCGCGTGCCAGCTCGTCTGTAGGGCAGTTTGGCAAAGCCGAGAAAGAAAGCCGCACCGACACGGCCGATTTCTCAGGCTACACACACTACGAAGTCTAGCTTCACTTGGGGCGCTACAAAGCCATCCCCCCTAATTGGCCCTAATTGGTGCTGACATGTGCAGCAATCCAAAAGTCAAAGTTAAAACCTGGGTTGGACTCTCGTCTATAAGAGGCCAGAGAGCTACATGCAAATACCAACTCCCCCGCGCCTGTTGCGGTCATGCAAGGGATGTTCCCGTGTGAAACCTGCTAAGAGCCCATGGCCACTGCTGATGGGCTCTCACTGTGTAGGCTTAAGGCTTAATTAGTAACTATCATTCTCTAGGGCCGCGCCAGCCCAGGTCAAAATTCCAGAGCATGCACCCGGCATGTTGCCGCCGCTCCTGCAGGGATTTCAAAGGTCTCCGGTCTTCCCCCGAGTGACTTCAGCATGACGGGCTGCAGGCGGTTGGGCTGTCTCCTTGACATGCTTCGGAGCCCTTGAAGCTCAGAAGGGTCCGCAGTTGATCTGGAAGGACCCCACGCAAACGTCCTCTTCCTAGGTCTTGTCTTGAGCTTCACTGCCATCAAAAGCCATAAGAAAAGCTACAGTACCGTTTGCAAGCCCAGCTTCGTAGCTTTCGAGGCTCTCTGGCGTCCAACCCATCTGCGACAGCGGCTTTGCCAAGCCCAGCCTGGAGATGCGCCACCCCTCTCCGTGAGTCTTGCGAAAGGCTCCGAAAATCTTCGCCCCTGTCGGTCGTATGCTCAGATTGAGGCTTCCAAGCATATGGCATGAAGCACGGGACATGGCTTGAGGACTGGCATTACAAACGCTTTCTCTCGCACATGAGTGTGATCCGCCGGTGTGGTGCTCGTGGAGACAAGCCTGATGAGGTTCACCAGGCTCCAGTCCCACCACTCGAAATCCACCCAGTCAGTGTCCTGTTGCAGAAGTGCTGAAAGGTGCCACAGTGCGGACTTGGGGATTGTTGAAGGTGCGGAGGTGCTGTGCAGCACGAGGTGCTGAGAGCGAGATGGCCCAAGCCCACCAATCAATGCAACCCATGCAATCCGGAGCCGTCGTTGACGTCCGAAACCCAGACTTTGCAATTTTGGAATCTGGAAGCGTCCTCTTCGCAGCAGCAGACGGCAGGATCAGCATTCCAGTTGTGGCCCATGCCTGAGCTTCATTGCATCTGGCCGGGCCCGCTAATGATGAACCCAAAACTGTAACTAGTGGCTCAGCGTTCAAGAGGACCACAGCTTACTACCGGTTGAGTCCCACGCCTACGAGACGCGCAGGAGCCGGTCGCTACCCTGGCTAACAATAGTCAGAGGACGAGTGAGAACAATGAACGTCGATGAACGAGGTCTCGAACACGAACCAAAGTCTCAATTGTGATCATGATGATTATAATGACGAATATGAACACGAGGATGATGATGGTGATGCATGGCGATGGTGCTGGTGCTGGCGTTGGTGCTGGTGATGACAATGATGCTGATGACAATGGTGATGATGATGGTGGTGACGATTCTGACGCTGGCTGGTGCTGCTGCTGTTGCTGAAGACGGTCATGGTGTGATGGTGTGATGGTGCGATTTATGGGATGGTGTGATGGTGTGATGGTGTGGTGGTGTGGTGGTGTGGTGGTGTGATGGTGATGCTCTTGGTGATGGCTTCGTCAAGCTGCGACCGGCCCAGTAGTAGTCCCCAAAGAAGGAGGACTCGTCGTTTGCCGCCAGGCCCCGGTAGTGTAGGTAGTTCCGGAGGAAGGAGAACCTAAGCCAGTCACTAGCCACGCCTGCAAACTATGGCCCCCAGAATCGGCTTCTGAATTCCTAGAATGCTGGCAGGAGTGGCCAAGAAGCTTCTGCGCCCTCCACATGACCTGGGCCTGCTTGGGATTCGGCAGCTTCGTGGGATTGTTGCAGTTCCGGGCCACCTGCGCACGGAGCTGTTCTTGCACCAACAACGAGATGTATAGAGGACCCGTATACACCGCCTGTAGCCCAGCGCTCCACTCTCCGATGTAGAGCCTGTACCTTGGCTGGGCTCTGCGCAACGGACGCCCCAGTGTTACTGCCAAGGACCTTCTCAACATTGGGGCGTATGTCGGTATGTCGCACCACATGTCCGGGCATACAGGAGTTGCCTTCCGACTTTGACCATCCAGAGACCCTAAATTTGGCTTCAGAAATCACAAGCAACTGTTGATCTCGTGTTCAGACCGGAGACCCCTTGTCCAGGAGCCCCATCTTCATGAAGCCCGCCCAGGTGTGCTGCTCGTACTGATGCGTGGTGTTGGGCACGTTGGCCTCCAAGGGCTTGCTGTCGCAAGTGACACCCTTCTTTCAAAGGCTTCTCGAGGTTTCAGCCAGGGGATGGGTTCAACCGATTTGGTACGGAGCTGTGCCCTGAAGGCACCCGCCACCAGGCCTCACACACGCAGGGCACGGAGATATGACTTTCGTCATCGCCGTAGACGTTGCACATGGCCGGCCAGTTGAAATAGTGATGGATGTCTAGCAACCAGCGATCCTGAGTTGGGCCAACACTGTGTCCGTGGACCAACATCTTATGCTCCGGAGCACTGAAGCCCACGAACCTCCGATCCATATTGCCTCCCCTTGCCCTTTCACTTTCGGTGCCAATGCGCCTTCAGTGGTGAGTAAGGGCCAAGGAGGTCCTTGGAGATCGCGGTGGCGTTGTAATTCTCCGTGCCATCGTTGATGCCGAAGCCCACCTCAAGAGTCACCGCAACCCTGGGCCCCAGCGGGTACTTCCATTCTCAAAGAAGCCTAGCACCCATGCTGCAGGCAGCCCAGCAGCGTCGTCCAGAAATTGCGACATAACGGTCGCCAGCCCCACGGTGGCAGACCGAACTGCCTGCTGCTTTGCATCGTGCTGCAGCAGATCCGGCTCCTCAGCCGCGGCGCGGTTTTTGGGCGTTTCATGTCACGCCATGGCAAATGCCGACGACGCTTGCTAGAGTGATTCACATCGAGGCCGAGGAGCATTGATGACCTCGTAGGCCATAATGGCCCCGGGCATCTGATCGTTGATGAACCTCAGGCAGCAACAAGATCCACCCAACCGTCTATAGAGCCGAATGGAAGAAACGAGCGGATAGCAAGCCCGTTCCAAGAAGGCCTCTCATTGAAAGCTACAACCTTCACTAAGTGCGAGACTTGATGTAGGGGACCACACGGTCCAGGGCGATTTTCCAGTAGACATCTGCCCAGGTCTTTCCATCCTGCCCAAGGCAACCAGAAGCAACTCCGGCAGCCAGAGTCGTGACGACACATCGAGGCCCCTCTATCACCAGGCTCTACATCACTATAGTATGCTACACTATACTTTTAATTATACTCTACTATAACATAACATGCTGTACTATAACAGGCTGTCCCTGCGCCCATAACTCGAAGAAGCCCTGCGAGTCCGGCAAACGTTAGACCCCAAGCCTCCCCCCCAGGCCTTTTCCCGCGTGGTTGGGTAGGGGCTGCCCCCTGCGTTCGAGATGCCGTCTTCTGCCAGTCCTTCACGCTTCTGTCAGGCTGTCATGGCAACCACTGTAGTGATGAAATAGATGAAGCCAAGATCTACAATTGAGGAGGGACATCTTGCAGATACTGCGATATGCGCATTGGCCGATTGAGGGCTTGGCGCTCATATTTAAAAAGTTGCCCACGATGGTTCTGGCATGATACCCTGCCGATCCCGTACATTCTTGGTTGCCTTCTCTTTAGAATCCTGAGCCTACTGTTCAACAAAGGTCCTACAAGAATCCACGGTCCAATGTCCAGTTGGATTTGCGAGTCCCGCCTTCCCAGAAGTTTGGCGCTTCTGGGGCGCACTCGATGCCGGCGTAGGACTGGAAGGGCGTGCTGCAGCCAGGGAGAGCGTGCATGTCGAGCATCACCTGCAGAACACCCCAAGCGCAAGTGAAATCCAAGCCGTTCCTGCTCGGTAACCGCATGGTCTCGAAGCATTCGCTTACAAGGGCCGAAGGCTAAGAGCTCAGAAGCTCAGAAGCCTTCATGTTTCTGTTCCACAGCTTCACGATGACGTTGCTCAAGGCGAGGGTGCCGGGCGTCACGAAGCCTTGCTGGCTGCCACGAAACCCTTTTGCCAGGAGCTGAAAGCTACCTCAAAGCTCCTAGCCGGGAGGCCCTCAGGATTCACGCCATAAGGTCGGTCCCCGGTGGTCAGTGGCACAGGCCAGACGTCCAGCGGGTACAGCTCGAGGTCATCAAAATACCAGTACCTGCACGCGCCAAGTTTCACTGCCTGGAGCTGTTCTGCAGCTGGGCCGATGGCTAGACGCACACGAGCCAAGTCAAAGCAACACGAGGCCTCGGAAAACACGAATCTAACCGCGTAAGCCCAAAAAGAAAATCTTCTCTGAGAGAGCCGAGGTACCCTACTGGGACACGGACAGAGTTGATCCCAAACTCTGCGAACTTGTCCAGCAGCTCATCGTTGTAGTACTCTTCCAAGTGGCACCACATAGCATCAGAAGCTAGTCCAGCATCTCCTGTTCCTACACTCTTCCTCCTCTTATGACGCAGGTTCCGTCTGTCTTCATCATCGCCTTCCTCCACTTCCTCCGGCTCCGATGTCCTGTTCAACAGGGCGATCGACCACATGTTGTTGTTGAACCTTGGCTGACATCGCGCCCAGGCCGGCTAGGACCGCTAGGATGCTAGACGGCAAATGGCCCGCATCACACTCATGTAAATGCGCCACTGACATCTGAAGCTCAGGCCGGAATGCCTCGGAATCTTGGAATAGTCCATCTGAAGGAAGGCGTCATCGAAGGGGGGCTTGCTCCGCATGAACCTGTTTCTTGCAGCAAAAGGCTTGGGGCCGGGCTTTGGGCTGCACACGTGAATATCTGCAGCCTGCTCTCCGCTTGCACGGAGAAAGGTTCCATTCTGACTCTAGCATTTCTGTACACAGGCAATTTACATTGCATGCAAGCGCGTCCATTGCCAACTATGATGATATGTGTATGCTTTTTTGTATACCGTATATATATATATACCAGTTACTACGATCGCAGACGTTCGATACCCTCACTGAACAGACTATCGGCGATCGCACCTTTTTCCTGCGACCGCAACGTGGGAGTCGGCCACAGTCGGATCATCAAAATTTCACTTGATCTTCACAAGTCCGATCGGACCCCCGATCGCCGAGGGGTGCGCCATGGCATTCGCCACAGACCGCAACATCATCCGATCGGACACATCAGACAAGCGATATTCCCCGCGAACAAAATTAAAAGTCTTCGATCGGATCATCGGGCTCCGGCGACGGCTCCTCGATCGGATCGTCGTCGAGGGGGGCCGCGCCGAGCAAGTCGATCAACTGCCGCTCGACAGCACGAAAAGCTGCATCAGGAGTAGCTTTGGCTTTCGTCCGAGCGGGAGTAGCGCGAGAAGCCTGGTACGCCGCGATCTGGGCGGGAGTCGGCGGCGCTTTGGTCGGCGGACTCGAGCTCCTCGTAGGCACCATGATCTCGGTGCCGGGAGGGAGCTGCGTACCGGGCGGGAGCTGATCCAGCCGCCGCGGGGGCTGCCCCGGAATGACATAGTGAGCCGGTCCGCTGATGTGAACGTCAGCGGGCACGGCGTCGAGCGATCTGGGGGGCTGCCCTGGAACTATGTACTGAGCAGGCTCGGCGAACAAAGGAGAACGCCCTTTCGGAGCCGCTCGGCCTTGGCGTGGAGGACCAGCCTGGGGATCCACGTAGTAGACCGGCTGATCCATGCCTCTGTTGCGATGAGCTTTGGCCGGGGGCGCTTTGGGCACCGGCCGCTGAACAGAGGGCACGCCCATCACTTGATCCCAGTTGAGGGGAGGATCTGCCCCGTGATCGTAGCCGGCCGGCTGGTGACGATCGCGATCACGATGAGCCGGCGGCGTGACCCAGGGGGTCTTTCGGCAGAAATGACACATATCCAGGCGACGATCGCAAGCCGTGCACAAAGGAGTGCGCTGGTTGGGAGCCCACTCTTCGCGGGGGACCCGAACGGCTGCGTAACATTCGTCTTGGCCGTCCCCGTCGCAGAAGCAGCCGGTGAACAGGCCGCAATCCACGCAGGGACGGCAGAGCTGATCTGTGTCGCCGAAAGCGAGCGCTTGAAGGCCAACGTCGTTGCGAGGATCCCGCATACCGAAAAGAACAGATAGGGTGGAGAGGGTGGGATTTTTCGGTATGGCCCGATCGGCTATCGCCAAAATGGCCACGGAGAAAATAGATCAAGTCTGTTCCAACGATCGCGAAACTGATCTCCTAATTCCTACCCACCAGACCGATAATTAGGAGACCAGTTACTACGATCGCAGACGTTCGATACCCTCACTGAACAGACTATCGGCGATCGCACCTTTTTCCTGCGACCGCAACGTGGGAGTCGGCCACAGTCGGATCATCAAAATTTCACTTGATCTTCACAAGTCCGATCGGACCCCCGATCGCCGAGGGGTGCGCCATGGCATTCGCCACAGACCGCAACATCATCCGATCGGACACATCAGACAAGCGATATTCCCAGGCCCTCAAACTCCTTTCGGAAAGTCCGAGAGGACCGTGATCCAACCACACATCAGACCTGTAGCGACATCACCACGAGAGGGATTATCCGCCGGGTTCGAATCGGTCGGTACCCGATCGATATAAACAGAGCACCTAAGCTCCAGAACAAGCTCCCAGAAAATTCCTACGAGCTCGCAGACGTCCTCTTTTGCAGAGTAGCCTTTGATCAAAGCTGCCTCTACAGGCTCGGAATCGATAAAGAGGAGGACCAGCTTTCCACGGATCTCTTCCCTGAAAGTCTGTATCGCAGCGACCGCGGCCAAAAGTTCGATCATGCAAATTTGGGTTTTCCGGGGGAACCACCTCGACATGATCTGCCGTGACACCCCCGAGGCGAATTGCCTAGGCTGATCGTCCCTAGTGAACATCACTCCTCCAATCATCTCAGAAGAGGGATCCTTGGGGTTCGAGCTCGGCGCCGATCCATCCGTGAAGATCACCACGTCGGACTTCCGCGGCCCCGAACTGGGGATAGGCCTCGGAGGCCCATGCATCACGAGCGTCCGCCACTTGTAGAGGGAGTAGAGGAGAGCAGGCGATAGGCTCGTACTGACCGTCTTCCGGGAGTATTGCCTCTCCGACAGAGATCTCAGGAAGGCTCGGCCGATCTTCCCCCAGAGCTGCGAAGCGCCGAACATCAGCTTTCCTCTGAGCTTCCCGGCTTGGCCGGGAGACATCTCTTCGTGTTCCAGGATCGACGAGATCTCATCGAAGAGCTCCTGCTTCCTGGACTTCTTGATCTTGAGCAAGTACTGATCGAGGTCATAGGTCACGCCCAGGATCGTGGGATCCGAGCAGAGCTGGAGCTTCTGCTGATCGAACCGGGCCCCGAGCCACCAATGGACTTTCTCGGCCAGCGCGAACGCACTATCTGCCGTGGCCTCCGGCTCGAAGCCGTACTTGTCGTCATAGAAGTTGAAGCCGGCCACGATGAACACGCGCCTTAGAATGTCGGTAATCGCAGCCGAGCGGCGGTTGTAGTTATAGACGGCCGAGACCAAGCCGAAGGAGTGGCCGACCATCACGAAGAACGCCACCTTTCCCGTGGCCGGATCCTTCAGAGCGACCACACTCCACTTGCGATGGGCCGGAGAGATCGGCACCTGCCGATAGGCTCGCCGCTCGTCCAGGACCCAACCACGTAGCGGGGACTTCGGCAGCCGCGAGCGCAGCCACTTGATCACCGCCACGTTCGCGTCCGTCGAGGGGAGTTCGAGTTTCTCGGTGACGATCGTCGCCATGTTGATCCCATTTGAGGTAGCACTGTCAACTCCCCTGACTTTGTTCTTTTGAACCACTTCAAAGCGCTGAGTAGGGATCCAATGATCATCGCCGACGAACTCCGAGACTTCGGCCTCGTCGAAGAAGGGACCGATCGCCGACCCTTCTCGAACATCTTCCATGGTCCCTTCCCAGACCTTGGGAGAGTGCTCGGTGATCGGAGATTTCCGAATCGCGCCTAACACCTTCGATCGAAATTCCCAGGCCCTCGAGCGAAGGGCATCAACCGAGAGATGCTCCGCATGAGGTTTGCGATCGGGCTTCCATCGGTGGGAGGAGGCAATATCGCCGACGATCGGCATGCCCGCCATGATCTGATCTACCAGGTCAGTGTCACTGCATTTGGCCTCATTCATGAGCTCCCGCCAAAGGGCGACGTGGAAAAACTGACCCATTTCCAGTGGACGACCGTCTGGGCCGCCGCGAAGAAGACGGCGCAGATGCCGATCTGGTATCTGCTTGAGCAAGGAGTCAGAGGACGGGAGCAAATCTTGAGCTCGCTGTTCCCAATGCTGCAGAAGAGAGGCTCGACGATCGCGCACTTGAGCAGGATCACGAACAATTTGCTCCAGAACATCAAGGAGGTCTGGGTCGATATCCGCGTCCTTTGTGAACGGGTGCGTAGCTTCCAAGGCGAAAGCGATCGCTTCACCCGGGTGCATCTCCGTGCCGATCAGCGGAGCCACGACAGACTTCTTCATCTGGTAACCCGCGGCGACGGCCTTCTTGCCGGCCGATCGTTGGCGATGTTCCGCGGCTTTGACCGGGGCGCCATGGGGCCGCTTCCGATCGGAGTCCGGGGTCTCGAGCGCAAAAGTGAGAGTTTGCCAGGACCGATCCACGTGATCACCTGTGTTCACCGGCGCCGGCTGGAAGCCCAACTGAAGGAGTTGTTCGAACTCGTCGGCAGGGATCCGATCGACCCCCTGCACCGAGTACACGGCGAGGACCACCCGAGTTCCGATCCAGGGCAGGGTCGCGTGCAGAGCTTCCTTAGCGTTGAAGAGGATCTTATTGTCGACGAAGTCGGTGAGGAAACCGGGGATGGAGCGTCCCTCGATTTCTCTTACATCGGGCCCGAGCGGGTCTTCGATCCAGAGCCCGCCTCCTTCAAACGACCCGAGCTTGAAGACAATGTTCGGGATCGGCTCATTGCCCGAGTCACGGTGAGGTTCGGCCTCCCAGCCCGGGCTGTTCGACATCATAGCAAGCATCACTTAACAAAAGAACCATCGATTAGCTTATTCGATGGTTAAATCTTGGTTTTTCACTTCTCGATATTGGATCGATGAAAAATATCGCAGAACATGCACGTCCTGGAACTTTGCCGTCACGTATACAACATGCTCCGGAAATTGCGATGGAGCTGCTGATCTGGCGCAGAATTTTGTTGAGTGGAGTGAAAATTCACAGTTTTCGGTGTAAACGTGGATCAAAAGTTGTCGTGCCTACAGCAACCTTGTTGTAGTTCTGTGTTGCCCTATATGTTTCCTGCTAAAAAATGTTGTTGTGGTCGTCGTGGTCGTAGTCGAAGTTCGCAGTCGTGGTCGTCGTTGTCGTCGTCATTGTCGTCATCGTTTGTGCTCTGGTGTGTGGTCGCGGCTTGGTCTGTAGATTTTGTATCATGTGTTTGTTATATGTGTGTGTTTGTATGTATATGCATGTGTATATATATATATATATAGATATATATGTATATGTACATATATATATTTATATGTTCACACACCACCACCACCACCACCACACACACACACACACACACACACACACACACACACCAGAGGGCAAGAGCAAGAGAGAGAGGCAGAGAGTGAGAGAGAGGCAGAGAGAGAGAGCGGGAGACTGCGACAGCGGCACAAAGCTCTCCGGTGCAATCGCTCCGAGGGATTTTTTATCGCCACCGAAGGCAAGCCTGCAATGCATACTTCATGCATGCGTGTTTCGCAAGATTTGCCGGTTGGCACTTGGAGGCGATGCCTTTGCACCGCCTCACAAAATCTTCGTTGAGATAGTTGTGCATATGTCGCAAGTTAAGAGGAAGCGTATCGAAGATAGCGTGCTCGACCATGTGATTTTTCGGTCGCACCGGCCACCGGCACAATCCTGCCTGTAATGCTTCTCCGTTGAGGCGGGCATAGCCCGCTCGAAAAACCATATAGGCCGTTCTCATAGTCTGAACTGCATCACCGGAAAGCTTTCTCCCACTTTTCAGCATGATTGTCTCAAGAGTGGCGAGGGACATACATACACCTGCCCGAATCCTTGGGAGCGAGATTTAAACTCGGGTTTGGTATCTAGGGTTTGGGGTTAGGGTTTAGGGTATAGGGTTTAGGGTTCAGGGGTTAAGTTTAAGGTTTGGGGCTTGGGTTTAAAATTTGGCCAAGGATCTCGTAGAAGGGATCACCGGGGTGCTGTTCCAACAAGTATGCCATAAGCTGACCCAACCAAAATATGGCATACCGTGCTGCTGCTGCCGAGAGATGCTTTTGCGATATGTTCAAGTACTCCTTGGAAGTAGGATGAAGGGTGGCACTGGTGAAAAGCTTCCTGGAAGCTCTGTCCACCACACCTGTCGACTTAAGCTCCATACAGTTCGATATAGGGTTTAGGGCACAGGGTACCTTATTTAAGGTACTAGACTCCAGCTCGAGCCTGCGTCTTCGCACCAGCTTCGGTAGGACTCGAAGAGTGATGATAGCTCAGATTCTCGCTGCGGCCCATCGCTAAGATCGCAGAGCAAGCTTCCCAAAATGTCGGGGTACATTGCCAGGTGCAGCAAGTGCATAATGTCCGGCCAAATTCCTTAATCTAGAATCTAGAACAAAAACATCCTGAACATCGGGCTTATAAGCCTCAAGGTGTATAGTCTCAAGGTTCCGGGCTCCAAAGAGTCATAACTCTAGCTGGAAAACCCAAGACCCTAAACCCCAAACCAAAAAACAAATATTGAACAAAATCTGATAACAGATTTGTGAGCTTCGCCATGGGCAGAAGCCCGTGATCTGCGTCAGCGGGCTCGCCCCGTGGATTCGGCGAAACTCGTCGGCGTCCTTCAGCAGCGTCTGTCGGTGTGCAGCCTGCCCTCCGAAGTTAACGAACAGCAAGTTTGGATCATTTGCAGCCCCATGGTCGTCGTTGACGTAAGTCCATTGAAGTGCCTCTCGGGATCTCGGGTTCGCACAGATATTGCTACTTCAACTTCATACAAGTGTGCATGCAATCCGCCTCGCATAAAAAGCAGCATTGTTGTCGGGAATAATCGCCTCAAATCGGCGGCAAGTTATTGGGTCGGTTTAGGGTTCGGTATAGATTTATAGGGCTATATATCTAGGGTTTAGCGAAAATATAATGAAGCTGAGGTTCGCTTCAAGAAAAAAATTTTCTTGATGAATTCAAGGTCGGCCTGGAAGCCGTCAAGGATTCCGCACTTTCCGCCTGCTAATGGGCGCCCTGCGACCTTCCACCGGAGGGGTTCGTACTCGTTGCTGAACAATCGTCCCCAAGCATCGGTTGAGGGATACCGGCCGCTTGCTAGCGATTCCATAGACCAGGACAAAACTTCTAGAATAGCCCATCTTGATTCATCGCTGTGATACATCATGTTCAAGCATGATAACCTCGGATGCAGGATCATGGTTATAAACTTCGCCTCGACACCGATTGGAATTATATGCAGTCCAGTCGCAAGAATCTGCCATCCATCGTGGACGATCTACTAAGCGGTGAGATCAAGCAGAACATCTCGAATTTCTGCTTTTCTTGGTTTGGACAGAATGAAGGCAAAGCTGTTGGATATCACAGCATGTCGCAAAACTTGTTTGCAAATGGGCTGCTGGTGAACTCTGCCCCATCGCCATAGAGGCGTAGCGGAACACAGTCTCCCCAGTCGGATGCCTGAACTTCGCCATGTCTTTAACAATAGCACCAAGACACGGCACGTATACCTCGATGCAGCTGAGGAACATTACTCAGGATCGGATGATCCCGGCACCACTGCTGATCTTGATCTGCCCAGTAATCCCGAACCTTGGATTGCACGGAATGCCAAGCGTTTGAAATCGAGACACAGTGGGCTTAGGGTTTCAGGCTTGAGTTGGTGTGTTAGGATTTGGGGCGTAGCTTGTATTTCTGCGATCCAGGCTAGCAGCATGCTGAGTGCTCTCGTAGAGCAAATCCGCATGACCAGCATCATGCAGCGAAGCGAAAATCTCGTGAGGAAGAAACATGTGGTGGGTGACCTCCCGGGTAGTTCTAGCCCCACGAGCATCCTGGTAGCAGGCTGTGAGGGGGAACCTTGGTTCGTGTGTTCGGAGGATTTCTGGCTTTGTACGATTTGGACGGAGCAGTGCAGCTTGGGCTCGTAAATGTCATCGGCAATGCCTTCCTCCAAGGCTGCTTGTGTATCCATCGTTCCAAGAGTCGCATCTGCCCCCAGGAATTAATTTCCCCACGAAATGAAGTGGCCAGCTCCAGCAAGTCTGGCCTCGGCGGGTGAATCGAGGCCCAAGTACATTCATAACATTAATGGACGAGGTGCGGCACCAGGGCATGAGGGAGCCGGTACACACTTTGCAACGATGTCGCCACATCCGCCAACGGAACCTTCAGGGTTTGGAGGGATCTTATTGTTTCTGTCATGTAGTCGTGACATTGATCGTGCACAAACCATGCACCTGTCCATTGGAAAGATGTTTCAAGACTTGGTCGCAGGTCTCTTGCACATAGTTTCGCATGTAATCGCCAGCATCATTCGAAGAAGCGGACATCACCAAAGTCTCTATATGTTTAGGGTCTGAAACAGCTAGGGTCTGGGTGTGGGGTTCAGGGTTTATGTTGGTTTAAGAACCCACACTCGGGACTGGGCTCGTGCTTATGATGAGGCTTCGGGGCTCGGGTTCATGGGTTTCGGCGCTCACGGGGTTCAATTTAGGGTTTACAGCTTATAATAGGGTTTGGGCTTCTACGGTTGTCCATGATGACACAACAGCTGGGCCAGCTGAGTTGCAAGCTGAGGCGGCACAGCACTGATGCACTGGGACGACTTCATACACATGGTCACATGGGTCTGCAGGCAGCGACTGCTCACGACTCCAATCTTTTCTTGCGGACTCATCACGAGTATTCGCAGCAGGAACACAGAAGCCATGCGTGTATGCATGGGGCAGGGTCTCGAGTGCTCAGTGTCCCCGGAAGTCTGGAGTGGTTTTATGCATCGGGCTAAGCTATGCGTGCAGCCGACTAGCAGAGTCTAAGATGCCTGCTGCATGCACACCGGCCACACACACTCCGATCCTGCAGACCCCAGGAAAATTAAAGCCATGAGCTCACTTCACCCGCTTTGCAGGTGGCTCCTCGTCTTCTGGCCACTCCTCTTGCGGCTGCGTGCCATCTCCAGGCTCGTCATCGTCGAATGCATCATCATCGTGCTCGTCTCCTTCTCCCAATTTCTTTTTTTCTTCCTTCTCTCGCTTGCGTTTCTCTGCAGCAAGGCCTGCAGAGGGAGAGATGAACCATGTGCACATCGATCATGTACATGCCAACCATATACATTTGAGGCCAAAGTGCGTCGCTTGTGGGAGTCGACGATGTCTTCTGCATCTGTGATGATTTTGCCCTTTGCCTGCAGGGATGTGGAAACATGATGGTCTTGGGCTTAGGGTTACTATTCTAGGGCTTATAGGGGCTTAGGGTTTAGGTGTCGTTGTGGTTTTTTATATGAGACATGCACACGGAAGCCTCCAGTGCCGGCTTGTGCTCATCCAGGGCAGCAACACATTCCTCCGTAGGCGTGCAGGCGAAAACCATTTTCTGAAGCCTCGGGTTGATGCATATACTCGAACATGACTCGGTCGATGATGCATGCATGCAGCAGCGACTGGTCGCAGATTAAAGTAGATAATGCCACTCCGAGCATCTCGTTGAAGATGCCGATGCAATCCGTCGAGATCTCACCGAGGTTCTGCACCATTTTCTGTCGATCAGGCAAGCACACGTTGGATTGGGACATCAGAGGGTTAACTTTTGGGTTTAGGTGGAATGAATGTGAGGCCTGCAGACATGACCCAACAAGATCTGATCCCTGCCTCCTGGTTTTTGATGCCATAAGACGTAATCGAGGTGGCCAGCAGAACAGCTTTATCCGAAAGGGCCCGTACCCTGAGTTGGGTTTGCATGCTGCGTGGCAACAAGCAAGCGAATATATGTAGCTTCGGAACCCCATATGATCACGTTGAAAGTCTTTGTTCATCTTCTCGTCGGCCGTCAGCTCCTCAACAGGCACCGTTTTGGTAGGGAGAGTTTAGGGTATATGGGGTTCTAAGTGGTTAGAAGCGTTTCAGGGCCAGGGCTTTGGTGTGTGTAGGCTTGGCTACATGCAGGCCACAGTCTGGATTGGGGTTTAGGTTGTAGGGTTATACGGTGCGGCGTGGGTTTGGGGTTTAGGGTTCGTGGTTTAGAGTTTATATATAGGGTTTAAACTGTGATGTAGAGATATGTAGAGTCGCACTAAGATCATGGTCACACACACACACTAGCTTTATCTCTCGTTCTCTCCCCTCCCTGGCCTTCTTCGGCTTTGGTTTCACCTTGGGCTTGGGCCCGTCGCCGCCGGTTACGGCGGGCTTGGACATAGCATTCACCTTCATTTCAAGTGTCTCCGCCAGGGCCTGGCGTTCTTTGCCGTTCTGCGACGGCGTGATACTCGCACTGGTGCGGCTGCCGCTGCGGTTGATCTGGGAATCTCGGCGGCATTCTTTTATAGGTGCAGACGTATCAGATCGATGTGCACAGGCAAGCAAACAGCACTAGAATGCAGTCTGGCGTCTCAGGTTGTCGATGCACTTAAAGATCTTGTAGATTCTCCAATTGGGGTCCGTAGTCTGGGGGTGCTCCTTGCCCTTCTGGCCTGCATGGGATCTATTTAGAAAACCCTAACCCTAAAGCCCTAAACCCCAAACCGAAAAGGAACAAGTCAGCTCCGGAATCTCGGGCGAGCACTTTTTTGCAGGTCCTCCACAAACTTCTCCCCTCCTGGGAGGTGAAGGTACTTCTCCTTGATCTCGCATAGTGGGAGTTCGATAAACCTTTCTGTGTTCTTTTGCTCCGAGAGCCTTGGATGAGCTGCAGCGAGGGTTAGGGGTTTCGGGTTTAAGGGTGTTTGGACCAGCGGCTCTTCGAAGTACGGTTGGATCTCGATGGCCGTCATATCGCGATCTAACAGATATGCCTTGAGGAAGGCAAACCTGGGTTCAGGATTGGGTTTTAAGGTTTTAAGATTTTTTGAGGCTTTAAGGGGTTTAGGGTTTAGTGTGATGCCTGGGCACTTGTCCTGCGGGGACACCGCCGACTGCCACTGCTCAACCAATCCTTTGCGTAGTCCTCGTATATATAGCAGATCGAAGTAGAAGTATTCCTAAACCCTAAACCCCTATAACCCCCTAAGCATGAAAGCGAACCTTGTGCATTCTTCATGCGGCGTCGGAGGCCCTCGTTGAGCCGCTTCCGTTCAACCAGATCGATATCCTCGGGTCGTTCCAAAGCCTTAGAGTCACCAAGTCGTGCGAGGAGCCTTCAATTAAACTGCGAGGTTACTATAATAATATGGATGGAAGCAAGCCACCTCGATCTCCTTGATCTCCTGCTCCGACAGACTCCGAGCCTCCAGCGGTTCGTGGGGCCTAGGGTCTGGGGATTATAAGCAAAGGTGCAAATAAGGCCAGGAATGGAATTCAATTGAGCCAAATAACATCATTCGGGTTGCCCTTGAAGACGAAACCCTTCTTTCTGGGAGTGCTCGAATCGGCCGGTGATGGCTCCAAGTCCGATGCTTCAGTCCCCCATGAGTCAGCGGTGTCGGTGCGGCGTGGCCTTAAGTGCATGTGTTGCGGGCAGCAGCAACGACTTTTGAAGATTTCAGCCAAGCGACCTCTTGGACTCCGCCTCCTGCTGGGGATCCACTGTTTTGCCTGATGGACACAGAAACAGACAGGTCTTGAGAAAGACCAAGATCGGAAGTTGAAAAAACGACCCAGCATGAGAATGGTCTGAGTCTAGGGCTTATAAATTATAGGGGTTTAAGGTTTCCGAAACCAAGGACCCAGACCCTCGAGAGGGGCCTTTGGATTCGCTCTTTCCACCAGCCTCGCCCCAGGATCTCTTCTGCTGATTGAGGACAGCCTGTCCTTCATTCGAGCCTCGGCCACCTTAGTTGCAATATTATACGACCAGCCCAAGAGGCACAATTTTATTAACCTCACGAAGCAGCATGCATGTCATGTGTATATACAATATATCACATGCATGTGTGTGCGTGTGTATACATGTATACGATATATGCATGCCAAGACATGAGCCCCCCGGCCTCCCACAGCTTTCTGCGGGCTTTCTTGCTGGCCTTTCGCAGGCACACCGAACAGAGCTTCGAAGCCCTCTTTTGTGCACAAGCCCATCTTCTCGCCTCCCCCCTTCTGGGCAGGTGTTCGTGCAGTGCTCTTTGTTTTGCCCTTTCCTTCTTCTTTTCCCTTTTCCTTGCCCTTCTCGACGGCAGCTTTGCCCGGAGTGCCCTTGTCCTGTCCCTTTCCTTTGCCTTTCTCCTGGCCTTTCTCGGTTGTGGCTTTGCCCTTCTCTTTCCCTTTTCCCTTCTCCTGGTCTTTTTCGGCCGTGGCTCCTGGAGTGTCGCCTTCCTCCTTTCCTTTTCCTTTGCCTTTGTCCTGGCCCTTCTCGGCTGAAGCTTTGCCCTTTTCCTTGCCTTTTCCCTTCTCCCGGCCCTTCTCGGCCGTGGTTCCTGGAGTGCCGCCTTCCTTTCCTTTTCCTTTTCCCTTCTCCCGGCCCTTCTCGGCCGTGGTTCCTGGAGCGTCGCCTTCCTCCTTTCCTTTTCCCTTTCCCTTTTCCTGCCCTTTGTCGACGGCAGCTTTGCCCTTCTCTTGTCCTCTTCCTCCCTTTTCCTGGCCTTTCTCGGCTGTGGCTTTGCCCTTCTCCTTCCCTTTTCCCTTCTCCTGGTCTTTTTCGGCCGTGGCTCCTGGAGTGTCGCCTTCCTCCTTTCCCTTTCCTTTGCCCTTCTCCTGGCCCTTCTCGGCTGAAGCTTTGCCCTTTTCCTTGCCTTTTCCCTTCTCCCGGCCCTTCTCGGCCGTGGTTCCTGGAGTGCCGCCTTCCTTTCCTTTTCCTTTTCCCTTCTCCTGGTCTTTTTCGGCCGTGGCTCCTGGAGTGTCGCCTTCCTCCTTTCCTTTTCCCTTTCCCTTGTCCTGGCCCTTCTCGGCTGCAGCTTTGCCCTTCTCTTGTCCTTTTCCTCCCTTCTCGTGGCCCTTCTCGGCTGCAGCTTTGCTCTTTCCTTTTCCTTTTCCCTTCTCTTGGCCCTTCTCGGCCGTGGTTCCTGGAGTGCCGTCCTCCTGTCCTTTTCCTCTTCCCTTCTCCTGGCCCTTCTCGGCTGCAGTTTTGCTCTTCGCTTTTCCTTTTCCCTTCGCCTGGTCCTTTTCGGCCGTGGTTCCTGGAGTGCCGCCTTCCTCTTTGCCTTTTCCTCTTCCCTTCTCCTGGCCCTTCTCGGCTGCGGCTTTGCCCTTTTCCTTTCCTTTTCCCTTCTCCTGGTCCTTTTCGGCCGTGGTTCGTGGAGTGTAGCCTTCCTCCTTTCCTTTTCCTCCCTTCTCGTGGCCCTTCTCGGCTGCAGCTTTGCCCTTTCCTTTTCCTTTTCCCTTTTCCTGGCCCTTCTCGGCCGTGGTTCCTGGAGTGCTGCCTTTCTTTCCTTTTCCTTGTCCCTTGTCCTGGCTTTTGCCCTTCTCGGCACTTTGGGCTTCCGTGGTGCCTGCAGCAGACAGACACAAAGGAAGCATGCATATATATGTACATGTATATAGGTATATTATATACAAACACACTGTGTCGTGGTGCAGGTTGCAATTGCAAGTCAGCGATAAACATTCGCCGCCCCCGGCCTTCTTCGGCCTTTTCCTTTGGCCCCCACCAGTCAGCCCACTGGCCCCACTGCTCCCAAAGCACTTCCCTTTCGTCGGCAGGGCGACTACGGTCGACCCAACCCCAGGCAGCCCATGAGGAGTCGCTCATGCTAGCAAAAGCAGCGATTGCAGCACGAGTGTTAAAATAGTCGAACAGTAGCCTATTTTCAGAGGGTGATCTTTCGAAGAAGCTACAAATGGTCATGTTTCACATCCGAACATGTTTCGAGCTCAGCCTCGAGATGGCGATCATGGGACACACACAGATACACGCTGATACACGCTATTCGGTGGTTATTTACCATCACATACACGCAGATACACGCTGATACACGCTCGCCCCGCTGTGATGCAAAAACATGTTTTGCACGTGCCCGTTCCGGATCGCGAGATAGTGAAACCGTGTCGGCACTTAACAGACTGCTCAATTACACATCGAACACTGAATGCTTGCAACACACAGCAATTACATTGCAGCCAAGCATGGATCCATATATAATAATCTCGTCATCAGGATAACCAATCTCTGCGAGCTCAGCGAAGCATCGAGATGCGGTTCCTCAGTGGATGGGCCACGACTGCATTTATGGTAATGTATAGTAGTACTACCATAATAGTAGTAATATAGTGGTATAGTGGTAGTAGTAGTGGTAGTAGCAGTAGTAGTGTAGTAGTACTAGTAGTAATAGTAGTAGTATATAGTAGTAGTAGTAGCAGTAGTAGTAGTACTAGTAGTACTAATAGTAATATAGTAGTAGTAGTAGTAGTAGTAGTAGTAGTAGTAGTAGTAGTAGCAGGAGTACTAGTAGTACTATTAGTACTAGTAGCACTAGTACTAGTATAGTATATAGTGTTATATAGTACTAGCTAGCTAGTATAGTAGTAGTATAGTATAGTCTAGTATAGTATAGTCTATAGTAGAGTAGAATAGAAGTAGAAGAAGAAATGGTAGCACCATTATAGTAGTAGTCGAAGATCGAAGAAGTATAGTAGTCGTAGTGGTATATATAGGTAGTGGTATAGTGGTATAGTACGTGGTAGTGGCAGTGCTAGTCGTAGTGGTAGTTGTAGTGGTAGTATTATAGTGTATATAGTAAGATCGAATAGTATATAGTAGTCCTAGTGGTATAATAGTAGCAAACCGGAAACCATATCCGAAACCGGAAAGCATGATTTAAGCTGTGCGAACTAATTGGGTTTGGGGGTCTACAATCGGCTTCTTCAGGGTTCGGGTATATCTGGGTCCGAAATCCATCAATGAAGCAAGCGGCGGCATGATCCGATAAGGCCCATGGGATCCAGCATCCATCCAATCCCATCCTGAATAGAGCGGCTCATGTGTACAAGTATCGTGCAGCAGAGAACTTACAATATAAGAGTAGTATAGTAATATTAGAAGGTCGTGGCAGTACTAATGGAGTAGTAGTCGTAGTAGTACTAGTAGTAGTATACCTAGTAGTACTAAAACCTGCAACCCTAAAGCCCAAACTCGGAACCTCCGAAACCCCTGAACCAATCTCTTCGACTTGGGGTTGGCGTCCATGTAACAAGCCTTTGTTATTATAGGGTGTGGGGTATCTAGGGAATGACAACCATCAAATCAAGATTCGAGCAGCGACGTAGTAAATAATGGCAGTGATACTGGTAGCGGTGTAGTGTTACAGTGGTATAGTGGCATGCATAGTATATATAGTAGTTAAGGTGGTGGTGGTGGTATAGTATAGTGTATAGTACTCATCTATATATGTATAATTATATTAATATACAGCATTGCAATATATAGCAATGTAGCAGGAGCAGCAGCAGTAGTAGTATTAGTAGTTTATGACATAGTACAGATACAGAGTACATATATATATATATAGCAGTCGATCGTATAGTTTACGATACACTAGCATTGCAACCCCCAAAGCACTGCAATACACAATCCAAGGATGCCATGTACCCTAAACCCCAACCCCAAACCCTAAACCCTAAACCCTATAAACCCTGCTCCTCCTTGTCCCCTCTGTCCTCTCCCTCTCCCTCTCGCTCGCTCTCTCTCTCTCTCTATATCTCTCTCTCTCTCTCTCTCTCTCTCTCTCTCTCTCTCTCTCTCTCTCTCTCGCGGGCACTTTACACTTGTAGATTTTACTCACATGACAAGCGACACTGCTGCAAGCGTATGAATTCGAACAATCAACAAGCCGACATGCAATCCCAAGGCCCCCCAGCATGAGGCCGTCACTCTTCCATCGATCTGTCAGATTGCTGCAACAATGCCATGCAAGATGGTTTTGTAAACAAGTCCCGCCAGCTCTTGTTGCCAGGTGCAGCATCGATCAAAGTATGATCTATGTGTATTCCAATAAGTATACATAGACCCTGAACCCTAAGCCCAACGAGTTGCTGGGACTCAAAGGATCAGGATAGACCTGTGCTAAACCCGGAAACCCTGTACCCTAACCCCGCCGAAACCCTGAACACAAAACAGTGTCGGCATTGATGTGATCCCAAAAGACTTGAAATCCTAAATCCCAGATACCCACAAACCCTGAACCCTAGAACCCCCAAACCCTGAACCCTAAAAACACTCAAGCCCCTTTGAACCCAAAAGCACACAAAACCCTCCACTCCATTAATTGAGGGCCCACATGGACGATTTGGGGTTGGCAGTACAGGTTCGGGGTTTGCAATTTAGGGTTTGGCGCTTAGGGTTCGAAGGGCTCAACAACAAGCCGATCATATAAGGAAACTCAAAGTTCCTGCAATCCCACACCACCAGAATCCTAGATAAGCCCAGGCACCATTATATCAGGCTCCATCATCGCCGCGAATCAAGATTCCATCGTGATATACGGATCTTGCCTCGAGGCTGGACAAGATTTTGTTGACACTGAGGGTTTCGGTTGCGAGGTTCTCAGGTTTAAATGTAGGCCTCCATGGATGCTTCGCACGGACCCCAATCGAGATCTATATGTGTGCACGAGCCAATCGGCACTTGAACAGTCGGTACATGCGTGCATGAGGATCCCATCGATGTGTGTGCAAAGAGAAGCAAAATAATCCTTTCTCCTGGCCCCACAAGCTCTAGAAATCCCCTTGATCTGGAGGCCATAGCTTTAATCGATCCTTTGGATCGATGAAAATTAAAGCGGGCTGCCGCCATGCACAACAGCCCGAATTTGGGGTGACCGTCTTTCACAAGTGACTATATGCAAAGTGCCAGCCTATATGTTAAGTCTTCAAGGCTTGAAGTAGCCCGGCCCACCCCCAAAAACATCATGGACTCGAGTCCCACTACTTGTACCGCCTTTTCTTCTGCTCCTTCTCGGAGAAAAGCTGTAGAACAGCTTCCCTCTCAGAGGACTCCTTCCAAGCCTGCTCCTTTTCCCACTGCTTCCAGCTCTTGTCGCACCTTATAGCTGCGTTGATCTATACCAAACAAGTCAAACCTCCCCAACAACATCATGTTGATATTTCGTGACGAGTCTCGTTGAGAGGAACTTCTTCCGTTCCAAACCGTAGGCGGTGTCGTTCTTTTTTTTGGCCTGGGGTTCGGACTCTGCTGATGCTGGTGCAGTCGCTGCCGGTGAGGTTGGCGTGGATGCTGGTACGGCTGCTGTGGTTGCGGCTGCTGCTGCTGTTTTGGTTGCTGCGGGTCGCTGCAACTTGGCTGGTTTTTTCGATGCCACGAGCAGCCGTTGCTTGTGCGGGTTCTGGGGTTGGTGTGTTCCGTTGATGCAAGCTTCGACAGCAGCAGCTGGAATATTAAGTGATTCGGGAAGAACGAGAGCTGCCAGATTGAACTCCTCAGCTATTTTACCAGACTCTTGAACCATTTGATCTGCCATGACAACGATTCTGTATATATGTGTATACACACACCGAAGCCTAGGAACTCATCGAAGCAGGATTGTTGTTTGACCAAGCTGCCTCAGGACAGTCGGTGGCCCTCTCGCGATTGTCGGCCTGCACCTGTTACACAGGGAAAAGAAGTGCGAGACAAGATCCTCCGTACTTCACATGTTCAGGGTTTGATGATCTCCACCCACTGCTTTCATGAATGCTTGCATGGGCTTAGGGCTCAGGGTCTAGAGAGTTTAGGGTTCCAAAGAAATAAGGGTTTAGAGTTCAGGGGTTTTGGGTTTTGGGTTAAGTAGAGATAATGGTGGCCCGGCCTTTTTCACAAACCTCCCTTTCTCACCCTTTGGATGCCTGGGTGCATGTGGACCAGTGTAAATCAGATGCGATTCCAAGGACAACCATTGCATCGCCCCACTGTATAGGGTTTGGGGGTTTATAGGGTATACAATCCGAGAGTCTTCTCCTCGACGGGTGCACCCAGGGTCTCAATGTTCTTCTCCTGGGGGTATGTGATTCAAACAAAAGGTGACATGTATGCACAGTCAAGCAGAAGACAAGTGGGAATCGTTGCCGCCGAGTGACGATCAAGTTCACGACATTCTGGTGCACCCGAGCGTTCTCGGATGCTTTCCTCTTGGCCTGCGATAAATGACTGTTGCAATTTGAAGACAGACACATGTTATTCGGAAACGAGCGGCTGTCTCGCAGGTTTCAATCAAACTGTCCATTTCTTTCAGGAGAGCCTATCAGCTCAGCATGTTAACTAGAACCTCTGCATTGAATGCGGGTTTCTTCACCGGCCTTGGCTGGTGCATCCTCGGGGTAATCGCCGCCGTGCCACTGATCACTGCTGCTTGATGGTTCCTGGACATGAGATGCGAAAATATGGCGTGCCGGTATACTAAACTCGCACCCCTATATCAAAATGCATCGCCAGCGTCCCACTGTAGCCAGGGCTGGCCATCAGACGACCAGTCGTATGCTCCGGCGTCCTGACAAAAACGCAGGATCTAAAAAAATAAATATAGTTGTAGGTGTACATGAATATACACACAGATCGCCCTCGACCCTCCTCGTCCGATGTTATCTCGACATAGTCGTGTGTCTTCGCCGTGGCCTGCGACCGATTATTTTGTTCTATATTTATATATTTCTATATTTATAGTATATACGGATCCGTATATACGTACCTATACATATCTACAAATACATGTATATAATATATATATATATATATACATATATATATATATATATATATATATATATATATATTATACATGTATTTGTATAGATCGACATGCAACACCTTTGTCAGTCCCCTGCAAACCATGCCTCATCACCCCTTTCGGCGGGATCCTGGACCCACTCATCCGATGGTTTCGTGGCCTGCACAGAAATTTGCGAGCTTAAAGGACCACACAGAAAGCCGAACCCATGCCTCATCGCCCCTTTCGGCGGGATCCTGGACCCACTCATCCGATGCCTTCGTGGCCTGCACAGAAATTAATGCGAACCTAAAGGACCACCCAGAAAGCCGAACCCATGCCTCATCGCCCCTTCCAGTGGGATGGACCCACTCATCCGATGCCTTCGTGGCCTGCACAGAAATTAATGCGAACCTAAAGGACCACCCAGAAAGCCGAACCCATGCCTCATCGTCCCTTCCAGCGGGATCCTCGACCCACTCATCCGATGCCTTCGTGGCCTGCACAGAAATTTACGAGCTTAAAGGACCACACAGAAAGCCGAACCAATGCCTCATCGCCCCTTCCAGCGGGATCCACCCACTCATCCGATGCCTTCGTGGCCTGCACAGAAATTAATGCGAACCTATAGAGGACCACACAGAAAGCCGAACCCATGCCTGATCGCCCCCTTCAGCGGGATCCTCGACCCACTCATCCGATGCCTTTGTGGCCTGCACAGACATTTGCGTATAAAGGGCCACACACACACACACACACACAGTCCAACCCATGCCTCGTCGCCCCTTTCAGCGGGATCCTCGACCCACTCAGCCCATGGCTTCATGGCCTGCAAGCGTATATAGGACTTCATATGCGAACCCCAACCTTCTATTAATTATTGCTCCCGACCCATATGCCTCATCTTCTTCATGCTCTTCCAACTGATTCTTCGTGGCCTGCGTAGGAATCTGTACACACTCTCACAAACCTATAAAAACGACAGTGCTCTTATATAGGGCACAACCCATGCCTCGTCGCCCCATTCGGGATCCTCGACCCACTCATGCGATGGCTTCGTCGTGGCCTGCACAGGATATATCTGCACATGGACCACACCTTCATCGTCATGCTGCACGAGAATCTGCAAACCTCAACAACACCTCTACCCACACCAACCCATGCCTCTGCCTCTTCTCCAGGGGGATCCTTCCACTCATCCGTGGCCTGCAAAAGAATCAGTATAGTCTAGGGGCCTGACAACAACACAATTATTTGCCGACACCAACCCATGCCTCGACATCTTCTCCAAAGTGATCGCAATCCCACTCATCCGGCGGCGCTTTTGTGGCCTACACAAGAATCTATAAGCCTGCACAACAATGATATGCCGACAGGAACCCGTGCCTCGACCTCTTCTCCATCTGGATCCTCCCACTCGTCCGATCGCCCATTCGTGGCCTAACCAAGAATTATACTCTAGGAGCCTGACAATTAGCACGAACCCATGCCTCGACATCTTCTCCGGGGCCATCCTCCCAGTCTTCCAATGGCTCATTCATGACCTGCAGAAGTATTTAATCCGTGTATATATACGAGCCAGACACGAAGCACCAAACTGCCGACACCAACCCATGCCTCGACATCTTTACTATCGAGATCCCACTCATCCGACGGCTTTTTCGTGGCCTGTATCCACGAGCCGGACAACAATTATTTGCCGAAACCAACCCATGCCTCGACAGCTTCTCCAGCATCGCGAGCCCACTCATCCGATGGGGCTTCTGTGGCCTGCACAAGAATTAATGCACAACAACACCATTTGTCGACACGAACCCATATGTACCTCGACATCATCTCCACCGGAATCATCCCGGGCCTGCACAGCAGTCTACGAACTTAAAGTTAACAGTTTTACATCCCAATTCCTGCCTGGGCTTCATCCTGTTCACCGCACCAAGTGCAGGGATTCCGAGCCTACAATCCATGAATCTGCAAAGGACAGCTGCAAATGGAAACCCCAAACCACACCTCACGATGTCCTTCAGAGCCGTGATTCTCCCATTCATCCGATGGCTTCCAAGCCTCGCATGTATCTATACATGAATGCATGAGGACACTTGCGAAAAAAAACCGACCTTGTCCCTGGCACCATCTTCCGAAGTCTCGGGTGCCTGCGAAGTCAATCAAGACTGCGTACGAGAGTTCAAAGGCTGCCGTCAAACTGGCCTGGTACTCCTCATCATCCTGTTCATCCTGATATAAATCCCACATGACCGACCCACCCATGCGACTCCTGAGCCAGCGTGGCACAGATCGGCCTCTCCAGTCTTCGCCCCGTCGCCGTGGAACTGGTCGTCCTGCATCGACACTAAGTTTATGTCCATGGTGGCAATGGATTAATTTTAAAGCTAGCGGGCCTGGAGTTCTTGCAAGTCAGGCACCCCATGTTCGTAGTATTCCGTTGGCCATGAGAAGTCATCAGCAGCGGGGGTCTCCGATGAAACTTCCTGGAAATTCACAACCACACTCAGAACACCAAAACTGCGGATCGATGATAGGCCTCGGCTTCCTCGGCATTCCATGGCGTGCAAAACCATTGCCCGTCCTGCATGCAATAATCGCAGACAGCAAGTGTACACGTATGCGTGGCGACTGTCCTGGTTGCACCACCAGCGACCCTCCGGTACACGGACCTGGGACACATAAACAGACACCAGAGACACAAACACCCGAGCTGAAGCCTCCGCCTCGAGATCATTCGGCTCGGTCAGCTGATCGTCCTGTCCGTGTTCAAGGTGTTGAAACTAGGTTTGGGAATTATACCATATACATATCTCTACAAAATTCGAGCCGTCCTCTTGGCAATCGCCCGCATCATCAGACGATCGAGAGTCTTCCTTGCATGTACTGAAACTATATGATTCCAGCATAATATAATACTGGCTGCATGCATGCATGCGGGTTGGACAGCGAACACAGAATGATAGAGCCGCCACAGGCACTGGAGGCGTCTTGCCCCGAAGTCGCTTGCTCGGCACGATGCCACCAAGCTGAGATGCACATGTACATGTTGAGACACAATCTCAAAAGGAAGTCCACTTGAATCCAAGCTGCACTAACAGAACTCGAGGCCTTCCGCTTCAAGCACTGCGAGTCCTCCAGGCATGAACAAAGGCATACACCCATAAAGTTGCAAGGCCGCATGAGGACCACGGTCCTCCGAGGGGTCCAGCAGGTCGGGATCCTGGATCATGATCTGCGTCTCATCGTCGTCCATGGCGTCGTCACCAGAGGAGCCCCTTCTAGCTTTCTTAAGCATCATGTGTAGACATTTGCCCGATTGCTGGACCCATTTGGATCTGGACATTCCTGGAGTTTCCGGTAACTGCAAGGCATAGTCATCCAGCAGCATCTGCAATACTCTTCGGGACATAGCTTCTGTCAATAGTCGTTCCACACCCTCGTACTTGAACACTCGCATAAACGAAAGCATCTCTCGAGTTGCTCGGTGCCGTAGCGACGTAGTAGGAAACAGGCTCCCTGTCGACGCAACAAACTGGAGGTCCAGACGGTTGTACAGCGACTGGGCTATCTCTGCCGTCTTCTGCTCACGTTTGCTCATGGCTGCGCTCGGATCCATGGTTCCTATCTATGCTGCAGTGCTTCTATGTGCTTCTGCTCTTGCATGCATTAGCATCGATCACTTCAACACATTAGGAGTCCCCAGGGAGCTCCTGATCCGAAGGCAGCATGTGCGAAGTCCAGGGCCCTGAATATAAAAGGCGTGCGATTGCCGGGCGATGTTCAGTCGCAGCCCCCTGGCCCACATGCATGCACATTGACCCACATGCACACACACACACACACACACACAGGAGAGAGATGCAAGAGACACACACTTTACTATATATATATATATAGGATATGTAAAAGTATATCACATGTCCCCGCCGGCAACATATACTCGTAATCATTTTTAGGCACCGAAATTCAAATTTCATTTCTGTCGGCGACGACATGTTTATATGTATGTTACACACTCGAAATGCCACTAAACTTTCCGTTGCACAAACGAAAAAAACAAATTCAGTTGCTGTCTGTCTTATATAATTCCCATCGCGACACCGAAATCGGCATCCTTTCAACATCTCCGGTCAAATCTCGAACCATAATCTTGATCCCGACATGCCAAGCCACCGGCAGCTTGCGAATCCGCAAGCAAACATTTTTGAGCAGTTCATGTCGCTCATGGCAAAATCCAGCTACCCTTAAACAAGCGACAGATAGCAAAGAAGCAGCACTCAGTGAATTAACCATCAGATAGCCCGGGCTGGTCCTGATCGTAGAGGACGGCGAACGACGTGAAGAGCGCCTCCGGAGCCTGTTGAGCGATGTACGTGGTGATCGCCTTGATCGACCACGGCCATGAGTGACAGGACGATCGCAGTCTTGTAATGCCTCCGTGGCGATAGGCTCCCGCGAAGAAAGCCCCGCCTCGTTCGTCGGCAGCCTTATGCTGACCCTGAACAGGGAGCTCTGTAGCCAAGTCGAGGATCTCCTCACGCAGAAGCGGAGCTCGCTTTTTCAGGAGATCTTGTGCGCGGGATTCCAGATCACAGCCCCCACGCGCGCCGGACAAGGTAAGGTGAGGAGCACTATCAGATTCGCTGGGAACCGATCAGTGGTTGCTGATCATGGCATGCGGCTCCCCACAGACCATGCACAGGTGCTTGAAACGACAGTTGTCGCCGGACACGCAACCGAGCGAGGAGTTGAAGTAGTGGCACCGGCGAGCGCCCTGCACCTTCTTGGCCGCATCGGCGATGAGCTTCCACTCCTTCTCTGGGATCCGATTGTCCCGCTTGAGCTTCTTGTTGGGATCTTCCTTAACGACCTTCTTCGGCGGATCGTCCTTCGAAGGAGTCTGCAGTCGCTTTTTCTTCTTCCCTCCGCCCCGAGGCCTTTTGAACGGGGTGTGGGGAGGAGGAGGAACTTCATCCTCCTTGACCTGATCAGGGTTATTCGCGAGCTGCTGGCGGTTCTGTTCCATCTTCGAGAGAGTCGCTGAAGTGCGAGCATCGTTCCACAAATATTTGTGGTTGGTGAGCACCTCGACCAGGGCCTGCGAGAACGAGATGTACGTCGCTCTCTGTTCAGACAGCAGGCGAAAGATCTTCTTCCGGATAGCTCGGTCCGCCGCCATGAGGAATGGCAAGCCGGGACATTCCGAGCGGAACTGCTCCAATTCCTGCAAGTACTTCAGCGGGCCCTCGGTGCGTGAGAACGCGCAAACGTTGAGGTATTCGAGCGCCATGAAGAAAGCATGCAGACGGTTGAACAGAGTCGTGACATCGGTGACCGGCTCGGGTTGATCAGCCTTAGAGATGGACAGGAGATCTTCGGCGTTCCGAGAAAGTCCAGACTTGACCACTATCACATCCGATCGGGTCCTGATCTCGGCCGGCTCGTAGAACGGAACGATCCCATGGATCAGGAAATCACGGGACAGCCGTTCGACGAACTTCTTATGCGGCTCTTTGGCGTCGATCAGGATGACGTCGGGGTGAACCCTCACGAAGCGATCGCGAAACTCCGCGTGGTCCTCCTGGGAGAGCTCCGGGATCTTGTTCGGGTCTTCCTCCATACGAGCTCGCCGAGAGGCGTATTGCGTTTGCAGCGCTTGAGCAGCTTGCCACACCGCCGCCAAGGACATCACGGAGAGCTCCTGTGCTGCCGCATCAGCCCCGAGCGGGGTCAAGTCATCTTGCCACAGCCGACGGATTGTCGCCTTTGCCGAGGTGAGATCCTGCCCCAGCATTGCGAACATCTCGACTGTGAGGAGACCTTTGTCGGCCGAGAGCCTGCAGAGGGCTGGATCTAGCCCCTGTCTCCCGAAGATCTGGCGCAGGTTCAGCTTCGGGGTCGCCGCCTCATTCGCGTATGCGGTGCGATCGACCATGGCTGCCTAACGAGCTGTCTGAAAAGAAAAGCTACGGTCAGGGAGAGGCTCAGCTCGAGTGGCCATCGTGACTGCGAACAGCTGTGTTCACGGCTCCGTAAAGATCTTACCGGAACACAACGAGCACATCTGAGTACTCGGCGGAATCTCGCCGAGATCCTCGCACTCGGTGATCGCGTACCGGCCGCAGAGCGTTCGCTCCGTGCCCGTACCATCTATATACATGGCATGATATTTAAGACTCAGATCCCTTGAGGACCCCGCGGCCGATCTAGCCTTGGTGACATAGGTCAGAGCGAGATCACCGAAGTCGACCAGATTGGTATCGTCGGCCTCGAACTCCGGTGGAGATTTCCAGTCGGATGCTATCCTCTTCGTGAGCCGCTTGACCATCTCGATCGAGATCTCTTTGCGGCTCCGAGCGTACTTCAGGACCAGCTGGCTTGGATCCTTCCAGTTCGCTTGGAGCCCGATCTCTTTATCGGGCTCCTGCGCCTGGACCGCCGCCGAGAGCAGCGTGACCCGGCAGGAGTGCCAGGTGATCTCCGGCACGATCTTCAGGAGCTCCTTGAGCCGCTCGGGCGAGATGTGCCCGCGCTTCAGATCGTCCGAAGCTGCAGTAGTGAGCACGTACCGCAGCCACAGGATGCTCCGTTGGTAGCTGGCAGGCCGATCGGCGAATCGCTCAGCCGATTCGAGCTCTTTCATGAAGTAGTCGCGATCGTCCATTTCGAACGCAGCTGCGTGCCATCCGTCTTCCATCCAGTCGGATCCGGAGACGGAGACTCTGGCCGCCGCGAACCGCGTTCCCTTCTTTTGTCGCTCGACCTTAGTCTGCCAAACCACCCCATAGAGAGCCTCGTCCTTCAGGGCGAGCGCCTCGGGCACGACGTGGAGCGCGTCGTCGAACCTGAGGGACGAGTAGATCATCACGAGAACCCACCATGCGAAGAACGCCATGGGGAATTGGCTCGACTTAAAACGAGCGCACACGAACCGCTCGAGCGCCGCCACCAAGATCAGAGGGATGGGAACCGCTTCCCTCGTCTCTTTCCCGCGATCGCCATAGACCTTCTTCTGCAAGGCCATGATCCGGGGATCGAGGAGGTCGGGCAACGTCAAGCCGATCCGCTTGCAGATCCATTTGACCGCCCCACGTACCGAAGGTATCACGGTGGGGCCGCAACCTCGATCGGAGAGATCTAAGAGGTACTTGACGAGCACGTCGGTAGTCAGCGGGATCACCGCTAGGTTCTGCGACCTCGCCCAAGTCTCAATCCTCTCCCAGTGACGAACGCACTGCTGGATAGTGCGGAAACCGCCACTCTCGAAGACGATCAGCCTCAATGCATTCATCTCATCTTGGGACAGGGGTGATCCCGGCTTCGGGTTGCCCGCGATCGCGGCGTGCTCGCCGCACCTCTCCACGATCGCTTTCAGCCTCATGCCCCACTTTCGGGCCTCGCCGAGCTCACGGGTTTTGAGCGATGCCTGCGGATCTTCAGGCCTCGGCTCGATCGCCCGCGGCCTCTTGGCGAGCGGCAATGGCATAGGAGGCTCCTTGCCAGTCCCCTTCGACTTCAGTGGCGATCGCCCGAAGACGACCGGAGCTTCAGCCAAGCCGAATCCCAGATCAGTGGCCAGATCAGCCCAGCCCGCTGCTGCCGTGCTACGAACCAGCACAAACAACAGCTCGATCGACGGAACCCACCTGCCGAGCTCCTCCTCGTTCTTCCGCCGATCTGGCGTGTGGAGTTCCTCGAGGGCAGGGACAAGATCAATGAATGCTTGCACACACTCAGCGATCGTCCCGTCCGAAACAGCCGTGAGCTTCTCGAACTGAGCCATCCGAAGATCCACCAACCATTGGCAAAATTCATCCCCGAACAGGGGGAGGGATAGGATCTTCCGAACGGACCTATCCATGCTGGGCCTGAACAGCTGCACGAACGATCGCACGTGCCTGCTAATGGTAACCGAGCGCCGTGCCTGAGACAGGTATTGATCAATCTCACTTCCGGCAGAACATGCGCTGGGATCTAGCGCGCCGAGAGGATCGCTCGGCATGTTTGTTCCGCGGAAGAGCCCGGCTGATCCGCCAGGAGGCTTCGGTCGCGCGGCGCAACTCTCTTAGGAGCGTGCACAAAAACCGACCATCACCTAGGCTTCGATCGACAACTAGTCTGTGTTGTCCATCGTGTAGGGCCCCGTTGACGATCTGGCTGGCGGGTAGGCCGGGGCGAACGCCTTCGGCACCGTGGTCGTAGAGGAGGGGGAAGCCGTGATCTCTTGGCCCGTCTCCTCCACCCTGACCGTGCTGATCCGCTCGTACTCCGCCTGCTCACGGTGCTGGAGCACGTCGGTGAAAACCTGAGGCGTGATCGCAGCCGACGTGCGCGAGAATCGCATGTCGGCCCTCATGCGATCGCGGGCATCGGTGACGACCTCCTCGGCGACCTGCTCCTGGCCGAGCTGGCCCTCCTCTGGCACCGGAACAGTGCTCACCCTCTGGTCGAACACCTGCTGAGCCGAGGTGGGCATGTTGGTGAGCGCCGAAGTGACCGAGGAGCCCAGCTGCTGAACTGCCTGCCGAGCCGCCTCTTCCATAAGAGCCGGGGGGCCGTTCCGAGCTCGAACGGCGTTGTTCTCATCGTGCGACCGGTGGGCGAGCGCCTCCTGCCGGACGAACTCCAGTGGGCAGACCCTGAGCTTAGATCTAGCCCGCACGTGGAAGTTCCCATGATCCATCGGGAACTCGTCTGTCGCAGTTCCCACTTGCACCTGTTCGTGGGCGAACGCACTGTGGTACCAGGGGGCGATCACCGCAGACAGCTGCGCGAACTGCTGGATGTGGTCTGGACCTTCCACGCGAGCACGCTGGGTCCGACAGGCCTGGATCGTGCTGATCAGAGCGGGGCCCGAGATGTGGCTGACTGTGAGCCACGTGCCAGGCACCGAAGTCCTCCCGCACTTGAGATCGATCCGGTTGTTGGCGTCCCGGAACCGAAACTCAACACGATCGGCGTCGTTCCCATAGCCTTCTCGGGACGATCGTTCTGTCACCCTGAGCTCACAGGTGCTCATGGCATGGTCGCTCGCCATCACTGCTCCTCTCGGGCCGATCGTGTAGACTCGGGCTCCAACCTCGAACGAGGTCACGGAGACCTTCCATCCAACGAAGACCGAGATGACGATCGAGGGTCGGAACCATCCTTCGTTGGCTGACCGGATCAACACCTCGTCGCAGAACTGCTGCTGGACAGAAAGATCCGAGTCCGAGCGGTAGCCCCTGAAGACCCAATGGAATAGGACCTCGTTTCCATTGAAGACCTTCACATCCACATAGGTGGCCGAGGTGTCGAACATCACCGGCCAAGTGAAGGGCTGGAAAGCCGGGTGCGATAGCGCCCGACTCGCGTAGGAGTCCCACTGAGCACATGGTCCCCCTGTTTTCGAAGACATCGAAAAGAGCAGAACGGCCTTGATGCCATCGAGCGTATAGTTCGCGAACAGCGAACAGTGGTAGCCCGAGTTCGGGGGCATGACCGAGTCCCGCTCCGTCAGCACATTGATCGAGCTGGCGGCATTCGAGATGATCTCCTCGGCCAGCCAGTTCTGGAACGGGGAGATCACCCGGTCGTCGCGGTTGTCGATAACGAGGAGCGAGTTCTGGGTCTCGTCCTCTTCCTCGACCACGACCTGGCGAACGAACTCAGGCCGCTGAACAGCGAAGGGGTTGTGGGCAGCAGGAGCCCCGCGGTCACGACGTCCACGACGATCGTCGCGACCCCAGCCTCCAGAGCCCCAATCGCCGGATGCGGCAGCTGGAGCCGCGGGATTCTCGGGAGCCTCTGCCTCGCCTGGAACGTAGTGTCCCCAGTTGCCCGGATTCTCAGGCTGACCAAGCCGGCGGGGCAGCCCGAACTGCGGGGCCATCGGAGCCGCCATCTGCCGACCTTGATGGAAGCCAGCGGGAGGGAACGACATGGCTGCGATCGAGCGAGCCTATTCACTTCCACCTCCCACGCCGATTTTTCGGTATGGCCCGATCGGCTATCGCCAAAATGGCCACGGAGAAAATAGATCAAGTCTGTTCCAACGATCGCGAAACTGATCTCCTAATTCCTACCCACCAGACCGATAATTAGGAGACACACATACACATACACATACACATACACATACACATACACATACACATACACGTACACGTACACGTACACGTACACGTACACCTACAAAAACACATACACATACATGTGTATTACATATGTATAACTACACATATATGGATACACATGTTTGTGTGTGTGTGTGTGCGTCTCCATTCTTGCGGTGCATGCAGCTTCCATGTACAGACCGCTCTAGCTATTAGCAGCCGTCCTCTTCCCTGTTGTGAGTCCCTGCACTGTGACTTCTGGATTGGTGCATGCTAGTAGCACCAGCGCAAGCTTTCTTCAAGCCCGAGGGTGTCGTAACAAAACCGAGCACCTCCGGGCATTATCTCAGACTAGTTTAGGAGGCCTTATACTTTATAGTAGTTACTATACGACTCCCTTCTTGAAGATCCTCTTTTGCATGTTGCGAGAAAAGCCCTTCCAAGCCACGGGACATCCAGTTCTCAATGACAAAGCTTCCTCCCAGGTTCACACCGTTCTGGTACCCAGGCCAATGCTCCTCGGGACTCGCGGATGGTTTAGAACCTCCTCCGATGGCTGTTATAAGTTAACAGAACCCTTGCCCGTTTTGGGCGGCAAGCACCACCTACTCTTAGCGGAATTGGCAACTGCGTGGAGAAAACGAACTGGCACCAGCACTAAATTTGTACTGCGATCGTAGCCCAACTACCTCCATGTCGTGAGGTTCTTCAGTGAAAATGTTTCGAATCCTTCCTCCAAGATGCTTCACTGAAGCGACGTGTCAAGCCCTCATGACGGCGGAGCATCCTATCAATGCCTACAACACGCATACAGCACCCAAATCATGCAGGATCTACGCATGTTGAACTTCACCATGATGCGCGGAGCAGAACTCTTCCTTTTCGCTCAACCATTTTGTGTTCACCCACTGACGCCCGCCAGGAAAGCACTCCCTTAGTCCCCTGGTGGGGTTGCGACGAACGGCATGTCATTTTTCTTCTGCTGGTCCACCAAAGGACCATACTTGAGAATAACCCCTTAACTACGCATTGATATTCCAACTTTCCAACCGTCTCATACTTCCTGAATCCCGGCCCGATGCAAAGTGGAATCGGGAATCTATCGGTGATTCTCCCGTGCCCGAGGAGAAGGTCTCAGAAAAGGAGGCCCCTTTTGAGGGTTGTTGCTGAGAAGCTCCAGCTAGGATTTCAGAGCCGTCTCGATTGGCTCTGAGCCCGACTATGAACATGCAGCACATGAAAGGCACCCCAGTTACACATGGGGACCTCTTCTCTGAGACATGAACTTCACACGGAGCCCAAGCCGACAATTGAACTTCTCACGTATTTGGTCAAGTCGCCGGACAGCTGCAAAAAAAAGCAAAAGACACGCCTACATCTTGAGGGAAGCGTGCTTGACAGAAAATTGACTGGTTGTAATACTGCCCAAAGCGGGCACGGGCTCTGCTGTTTCTATATACCCTGTTTTGCCCCCGCAGTCTGAAGAAAGCTCCCATAGAAGGAAGGCGAGCAGTTGGGATTCAGAGCTACAGAGGCCCGGGATACATTTCTAGATCCTCATGAGTCTGATTTCTCTGAGACAAGGCTCGTCCATCCACAGCTGCTCTTCGGTCTTGGGCTTCTGATTCAGCGCCACGGTTGGTTTTGGGAACTCCTCGGCAACCGCTCCAGGGCTCAGGCTCGCGAGGCTGGCAGTCAGACCATCCTTCCGACTCTAGGCCTCTAGGTCCTCCAAGGAGGCAACCAGCAGACTTGCTACACTTCTGTCACTTCTTAAGTATTCTTGCGCCTGCTTTGATGCAGACTTCCGTCAGAGAACACTGTACAGTACCGCCGTGCACCGCAATGCAGGCTCGACCCTTCGGGGCCCGGCCAAACAGTTCTGAGTGCTTGGCAATCCCTCGGCCGAGCCAGCAGAAGGCGGCCAGCCACAGCCGGAGCCCACATCGGAGGAATGCCATGTCGCCTCCACAACAGCTTGGGGCTCCCGCTCCCGCGCTGGTTTCGGGGGGCTTCGGTGCAGCGATTACTTCCTTCATGCTGCGGGGGTCAGGCATGGCAAGCACATTGCACATTGCTGAGGTATCTAGTGGCAGGCCGCCCTCAAATCTGACTTTATGCGGCGGCGCATCGACATGCAGTCGTGGCTGGCCGCGTGGAAGCCAGACGATCACCGCTGTCATCAACAGATCACCACAACAACGAGCGCTACCAACACCGGCACCAACACCACCAGCAAGAAGAAGCCCTTCTTCGGCCTTAAGAAGCTGAAACCTCAAGCCTCAAGACCGCCTCCGCGCCACTTCGAAAAATCTCCTGTGCCTGATCCCGACCCGCACCTCTTCGGCCTTCGCCGCCGAGCCGTTCAGCAGATGTTTGGTCGAAGAGGTTAAGACCAAGATCTACCTGAACCTCCAACAGCAATTCATTAATGCGATTCTGCCGACCCGCTCCCATGTCTGATTCTACTTACTGAAGCTACCAAGCCACTGGCTGAGCTGGGAGCCCATGTCGACGGCAGTGTGTGTGTGTGTGTGTGTGCATTAATCCTCTCTGTGTGCAAGTCACCAACACCCGTCACGCCAGCCTCTGGCTTACGAATTGAGGTCTTAGATTAGGATAGAATCTGATGCTCAGTCGGAGGGTTGAACCCGGAGGGCCCACCACACTCAGGCTGGACACTAAGGGCGCACCCACCGCTGGCGGCAACCCGCCGAAGGGGCTTGTCGCCCAAGGGCAGCGGCAGCAGCACCGCCATTCGCCCGGATCCTCCCTCCGTGCATCGACATGTGAGAAGTTTGGGCTGCCTTCTGTGGACCCTGTGCTGAATCTTCGAATCTTTGGGCAGATTTCGTGAGGATATCTGGCTTGGGCTTGGGCGTTCAGCTTCAGAATCCTCTGTGCACGTGCGCAGGGCTGGGTTCGTGGAGCCAGATCTCTTAGAGCAGAAATGCCGGTGGAAGGGCGGTCTCTAGCCCTATAGTACTACTCTAGTTAGTCTAAAGGGCTGTAGCTTTCGCTCCTCAAAAGCTTCACAATCCTTTCAAAACGTCTGGATCTTACGAGCGAGTGAGGGGGAACTCCATGGAAGTTCCCCGGAGGAAGGCCTCAAGGCTTTCAACACAGAGAACCCCAAGCCCCGAACCCGAAATCCTCCTGGATCTCATGGCCACCATCTTTCCCAGCCCTCACAGGTCCCGAGCCGGTTCGGGATCCACATCAGGCAGGGACCTTAAGGCAAGTCCACCGTGGCAAACAAGGCCCTCCCTCTGCGAGAGTATAGACAGAGAGCGCTGCTGTTGCCGAGACCTTCGCATGAGTTCCAGAGGCTTCGAGACGCTAAACTCTTGTCCCAAACTAAAAGAAACGAAGCCCACGCCCAGGCTCTGAGACCCCAACCCCCCCGCCATGAGTTCGCGCCAACCTGGCCCTGTGGTCGGGAAGATGCCTTGGCAGCAGTTCACCCCTTTTCTACCGCTCCATGGATGAAACAACGAGTGGGCTTTGGAGCTTGAGACTCCAAGAGGCAGCTCCCCTCTCGGAAAGCACAGGAAGATCAATTGAAATTCCTTGGGACGCCTCTTCTGCTGCATCCGGGCTGCGGTAGGATCCTTCAAGCTGGGTTTGCAGAACCACCTGAGCAACTCAGTGGCTCTGCGGAGCAAGGATGAAAGTCGGTGGGCCCCCGATACAAATGGTGCTCACATGACGAGGCATATACGAAAAAGAAGTTGAACCCGAGGCGATGGGCAACGTGGCGATTCGTGTACCGGATTCCTGCACCTCTGACATCGGCAGATGACTCACACTTCAAACAAGTCAGGACAAGCGACAACTTGAAACACCAAAACGAGATGGTCCGACAGGAAACACTGTGAAAAAGACACGTACATACACGATGAACAAGCGAGCAAAGCCGCCAAATGGTTGAACCCATAATGGACAACACGCAACAAGGTATACCATGATTCAGACTATCATACTACATATCATCATATTCACTGCCTACCTCCGCTTTTCTTGCGCCCATGGCCTCCATGGGCAGATCTTGCATGTCTGCGAGGCCTGCGGACTTTGCCTCGGGCCGACAGCAGTGTCGGGCGTAAACACACTCAGGGTGGTTGGCTTTGGGCAGCTTAATACAGGGGCCTTAACACTTAGAATAGGGTTTCGGGGGCCCATTATACTATTAATTATAAGGCCCCTATGCTGGATCAAGTACCTCAGGTTTTGGAGAGGTTCGGCGTTTAGGTTGGCCCATCAGGTTCACGCGGAAGTTGGGATGCCAGTTCAAGGTGTGGGTTGAAGGCTCCCGCATGGCAGAGTCGGCAAGCACCGGGTCTCGGCTACTCTCGGGCTTGCCCTGGGGCCCTGGCCAGGGAGGGGAGTCACTTGCACGGTTCACAGGAACGCATTGTCAAGGTTACCGGCTTAGACTCCAGGAACAACGCCAGGATACAAAGAGTTGGCCCCATCCATGAAAGGATGGCATGAGCCCTCATCCTATCTCATCCTGATCCCTAGTGCCCTTGTAGCCGCTCGCTCAGGTAGCCCTAGGCTCATCGAACTCGGTGCTTCCAAGGATTGGCGCTTCTGCAGTTACAAGTAGGATGTTTGTGGGGACTGTGAGCTTCTTCAGGCTGAGGGGCGCCGGCATTCTTTGCAAACTCGCCTGCCAGCTCCTCGGCCTGACATGGGTTCTTGCTGAGGGGCGGCAGCGGTGGCATATCCGTGCAGCTCTACAGAGTCAAGCGCCCAAGCACCCAGAAGCCCTCCGACCTGCTCTGGAGTGATCGTGAATGACGCCGGGCCTGGAAGCAAGCGCCATTGGGGGAAGTTCTGCTGCACTATAGAGTTCGACGTTCTAGGTCTAGGAGTCTGGGACAACCTCGTGGAGCTTCGCGAGACTTGTGATTTAGCATAACTCGCCGATAGGAAGGCTTGTTGAACACGCCATCATGAAGTAAGCAGCAGGCTCATCATGATCGCACGGGAGAAGAGCTTGTTGGCCACCGGTGAAGCACAAAGCCTGCGAAGGGATGTGAAGCCTCTGCGGGCCTCCAGCAGGATACGAAAACAACATCAGATACCTCCTCCTCAGACACGTCTTTGCATCAGGCTTGTGGGATTTGCACTTGGAGGAACGGAACCGATGTCTTTATCTCCGGATTGCTGACGATGATGGGGCTGGTGTTCGCATCGACATTGGCATCACCACTTTTTCGCTACACCACCAGCAGCAGCAAGCAGCGGCAGAAACCCTTTCGTCATCCTCGCCATCACTAACGTGCAGCAAACCTCGCGAATGCCAGTGATCCCACTCAAGACAGACGACTGCAAATGCCCAAGTAGACGATGCGGTCGCAGTTTTGATCACTGCAGCTCGATGCCATCGACGGCCGACTGACGCGCCGCCAGGCTCTGGCGAGCGAGTTCGCCGAAGCCGCAAGCGCTCCGGAGGTTCTTGCTCATGTAGCCTTGCTTCGAAGCTCAGCGAAGGAGTCATGGGATCCAACTTGGTCCAACTCCATAAGCCTAAAGGCCTAGAGATCGGCTCTATGCGCGCTTGCGGACAAGCGACCCTTCAGTGACAGCAGGCTGCAAGATCCGAAATGTTGCTCAGAGCCAGAGTCTTGACTGACGGAAGCTTTACAGTAGCAGAGACTGACAGGTTCCCTGCGGTCGACATGTCCACATCACAAGTCTAGAAAACATGCGTCTCAAGGCTCCAGATGTCGCCTAGCAGCGGCCATCGTAATGCTCGCAGTCGCGCATCACGCAGACGAACAAAGTAGTGATGCAAACATCGTAGATTCCAGCTGCCAGGCGAGTCGTAACCTCGCGCCAGGAGCAGGCAGGCGGCTGGTGTCAGAAACTCTGCAGCAAGCTGCTGCCCAGAGGCATACGCCAGGGAAATGATGACGATGGCGCAGGGTGGCCAGGACCCCTGTGGCGGCGGAGGAGCTCGGAGCTCTGAAAGTTTCGGAGGCTGCAACTCGCCAAGTCAGATGACAAAAAACGGCAGCGGCCTCCGACAGCCATGGGAAGGCGACCACGGCCAGGCCCAGAGGGACAGTGACGCAAAGCAGGTAGCCCAGGGCCTGAGTGAAGGGCTCCAGAAGAGAAAGGTCGAGTCTAAGCCATTCCTCGTTGAAGCACTAGTCACTACCCGCAGCATGCTCTTTCCTTGCTTCTGTGTCTGCCACTGTTCAGACCACCTAAGACCTCTGGTGTTCACGTAGTAAAAGTTTCTGGCCGGGATGAGGGCGGAGGCGCGGCTGTTGCACATCTCAGGCTCCAAAGTGTCTTCATCTCCGAGCTTTGCAGACCGAGAAGCACCATTGCCCCACCAAGTACCCTTACCGATTCGGAAAGAAGCTTCAATGTCGAGAGACTGCAGACGCCATCTTGTCCATCGCAGTTTGCACCTGCATTTGGCTCATGGGAAAGCTGCAGAACCAACCCTCATAAAAACCCACATCCGAAGTCGAAGTGCTTGCACATGCCACGTGCACAGGCTGTCGTGTTGCATTGTGCGCTTCGAAGCGAAGCGACTGAATTTCTGACAAAGACACCGGGTACTTGGCGAAGAAAACGAAGGACGCATGAGCAGAGGAGCAGAAAGTCTTGCCAGTCACTGCCACGTAGACCTCGAGGGCGGGGCGGAGGATGTTGCTGTTAGCAATATCGCGCCGAACCTGGAGTCCTGGAAACTGGCAGCATAAACCCCCAGCTGCCCGTTGTTTCGGTCTTTGCTACAGCTGCTTGGCTTGACATAGGTCGAAGGGTACCAACTTCTGGCCGCGAGCATGTAAGAATGTAAGGCTGGCACATATGCATACTCGGTGATGAACTGTAGGCAACGCTCCAGACACCACAGGCAGCAGCGGCAGGCACAAACGGCAGCACGCACCACAGGGTTGGACTCCTCCGTGGGGCCCGCTTCTGAACTCAGTTGCAGGAGCAGTACTTGTACCGTAAGGCCGTAAGGGGGGACTTGGGCAGATGGCTCGAGGTCTGGCTCTACATGTTTTAGGCCTTAGGCGTTCAGGAAGGGTTCAGGGTTTTGAGGTCCAGGAAAACGGTTCCTGCAACACCTGTGAAGACATCATGGGACCCCTGACCATCCGACAAAGCTCTCAACTCTGCTCCTGGTCTTTCGTTTTCGCAGCGATGTACTCAAAGATAACTCCTGACACGCAGCAGACGAAGAAATTGTCTAAAGACATTCACCTCTGGGCCGGGCAGGTTTACCCTTGGGGCCCGCCGATGGCAAAGACAAAAGACCTGTCTTGTCATCGGGCGAATACGCCAAGAGATGCATGCAGATTTGGGGAAGGGAAAGTGAGCAAGGATCGCTGAAGCCCTGAGGCTCTGCATGCCGAGATGCGGAGCATTGTAGCGATGGCCATGATACCTATCATTACACAGCACTGCCACAGAACATGAGGAATGCCACATGACAGAGACCGCTCTGGAGTGGTGCGCAGGGCCCTGCTTCTAGGTCTCATGTGTGTAGGGCTATACAGTAGGTTTCGCTCTGGGAATCTTCACAGTCTGTGACGTCCACTCTGACATGCCCGGTGACAGGAGCCGAAGACCAGCGAGCCGAGGTGGTGTCGACAAAGGCGCAAGAAGGCCAAAAGGATAGGGCCTTTGCTCTTTTGCTCTTGCGCTGCCCGCTGTCTCTCTTAGAACTCCAGAGGCGACAGCCTTGCATGTGTCAGAGATGCAATCTTCGTAACGGCTTCAGAACTCCAACTTCCAACCTCTCCGGCAAGAGCCCTTGAAAGCAGCCCATATCCGTCGTTGCTCGAAAGACAAGGCCCAGTGGCGGCCGAAGAACCATCCTTCCGAGTTCACTCCTCCGGAGGTTTGGAAGGCGGGCGCCGCGAGAGGGGAGGAGCTGCTAAAAAACGAAAGGCCCTTCCTGTGCCCGCATTCCGCTCGGGGTCATTCCGGTAGAAGTACCTGAGATGTACTTGGAAGACACACGGGACTTACGCCTGGTCTCAACCGAAGCCTCGGAGTTTAGGGGGTGAGGCCCCCAGCGCCCAAGAACCTTCAGCCCTCGCACTAAGGCTTCAAGGCCAGGCCACCAGTGAGAGACGCACATGGCTGTGATGGCAATGCAGAGGGACACGTGGAAATGGTAGATGAAAAGGAACCTCAGCTCGGCCAAGCAAGAAATCGTGTCAGGCCCTTTCTTCATGCTGGGCTTGAATCCTGAACCACACGTCACTTTGGTAAGGCAGCGTGTGGCTGTGTGGCAGCTGCGAAGCAGCCGCCATGGCTCCACAGCCACCTGCCTTGACTCCTCTTCAGCTTGCATTTCACTGCCAAGAGGCACGAAGAGGTTGAAGACGAGGGCAGTCCTTGAGGCTTTGCATTTGGACAAGGAGTTCCGATGCGAACGAAGGATTTCCGAAAATTGTGGTACCTTATTTTTGGGTCCTTATGCTAAAGATCCTACTATTGCGACACTATTTCGGGTACTACATACATTAGGGTCACCAATTCTCGGAAACCCCCATATAAGCGGATTTCAACTCTCGTGATGATCTACCAGCCTTTCAGGTACTTACCCTGAACGGTGAAACCGGGAAGACTTCTTGTCGGAGTGCTGTCGCATCTGCGTCATTTCCTCTGCCTGCGCTAGGCCGGCAGCCTGGACGACTTCGGGTTTAGGGCTTACGCTTCAGCAAACAAGGCTTGCGACCAGCATAACGCATGAGGGTTTATTAATAGTGTTGGCTCTACAAGGTCCGGTACCAGCACATCTCAGCATACTGACAGCGATAGATAACGCGCTCTGGCAAAACTATGCAGACAGGTGCCAGCTAGCCAGCTAGTCCGGTCAGGTGTGTGGTGAAGGATGCTGCCATCGGTCACGCTCAAAGCTCTGTACGAAGCATGAGTACCAAGCATGAGCAGAATCCCAAGCTGCAAATGTGATACATCGACCTTATTTACCCGTCTTTGTGTTAGTGTGTGGGTGCGCGCGCTCGCGAACCAAGTCTAATCGTGGGTAAAGGAGTGCTTTCGCCGCTTTGCCGCAAGTCTTGGGCTGACAGCACCACAAGTTGCAGCTTGCATTCCATCATCTTCTAGACTGTAGACCTGCCCCTTGACAACCCGGACTCTGGTTTCATTTCTGCAGATCCCTAGTAGTTTGCATCGCCTTCAGCGCAGGGTGGACGTAAAGGTGCCAGGCCTGCCGGAGTCAGAAGCTTCTTTGGATTCACCGGTCTGAGTCTGCCGCCGACAACAGAGAGGGCACTTGGCAGTTTCGAGCTCTGAACCCTGGCACCCTTATTGCGGAAATCATCGATCGATCGTCGCCTCCGTGGTCCGTGGGATGTCCGAAGCGTTGGCTGTGGCGAAGGCCAGCGACACCTCGGAGAACGCTACAGAGTACCTCAAGGGTGTGCCTTTTTGGGAAGGGTGCTCGGGTGCCCTCCTCCAACTCAGCCGGGCACCCAGAGCATCACCACCGACATGAAGATCATGCTCAAGGCCAGCATGAAGGGGGCCAAGAGCAACGAGGGCATCTCGCCTCTGGCGCAGGAGCTAGCCTTCTCGGTTTAGGACCTTGCGAGCTGCCTTCAGCCGCAACATCTATCATATGACTATGACTGCATCGCCATATGAAATATTATGGCAACCATTATTACATACCCAGGCTCATACCTTATCTTATTACCTTCCAACCCTCCTAGAGTCGCAAGGAGAACCTTCCCGAGCCCAAGGGGCGCATCGTGTTGGAGGCCTCCTTCAGCAACGCCACGAGGATTTGGAGGTTTTTCTTAGCTTCGGAGTCAAGGGTAGTAAAAGCCTCTTTTACTCCTGGTGCCCAAGGTGGCCTCTCGTAGCATCCCCCAAGAAAGTTCATTCTAAGATCTAAGTTGAATTCCTCCTCAGGCTCAGGTCATCCCCGGATCCCAATGGACTCCCGTGATAAGGGGACTCTGAATGAATCAAGGCCCCCAGCCTTCAGAAGTTTCAGAAGCTCCCGTTTTAACATCATGGTGTCCAGGCTTCTCGAGCTGCCAGAGCCGCGCAGGCGAGCAGCAGAATGCAGAGCAGCAGTCCAACGGCTGACCTAGAGTCAAGGAAACTTGTGTTTCGACTTCGTGCGACATGCCCGTAGTGAGTTTGAGGAGCACTTCCTGCGGAAACACATCAGACAGTGCATGCAGCCACAGCCAAAGCCGGCCGAAGCCTCGACGGATGCAGCATGAAGCTGAGCGGCCACTTGTACACCTCACGCATCTGCTCGTCCTGCGTCGAATCCTGGATCAAGGATCCCAACCTCAAACACGGCGCTAGCCAGACACTGGTCTTGGCCCGACTGCAACCGGGCTCGTTTGGTGTCGACTGACTGTCAACTTAGGCCAGCTATCAACTTTGCAAGCATGTGGCTCCGCTGGCATGTCCCATTCCGTGATTTCCTTTAGCGCATCGAGGATCATCTTTCCTGTCCGCCCAGTGACGAGGCCCGCCTCCGAAGCACTGTGTTGCACTGTGAAGTGCTTCGGCTGTGACCCTCTCTGCTCTGCTCTAAGTCACCCGGTCTGGGCCTGGCGGAACAAGACATAGTCAGCACAGATCAACACTGCGAAGAGCAGAGCGATGAGCACATGCCTCAGGTGACACTTTTTGCAGGGCCCACGACGAGGACGATGCATTCGGCATCAAACACAAGCTATCCAGCATTCACTCAAGGTTTTCGCAATAGCGATACAACAATGAAAACTGAGCAGAGCATGCACGAAGCAACCCTGACAACACTGTCGGCAACAACAGCAGGAGCAACACCATCGACGGTGTTAACAAACAACAACGAGGTCCATGATGTCATAAACCGGTAGTAGCCCTAGCCCGCAGGTGTTAAAAACAACCGAACGATGTCAGCCAATGCGGAAAAAGTGGTACAGCACAAGTGTGGCTGAAAGTCATGCACAGCTCGCAGTTGCTATCAAGCGTCACGACGAGACCCACGCCTCAGCAAAAAAACTCACGGGATCCTAGCACGAAATGGGCTCTGGCCTGACATGTCAAGGCTTCGGTTCCAACCGAGGTGCAGCATGCGAAGCCCATGATGATAGCCTTGGAGTCGACTTCAAGTTCTGCAAGTTAGCTGCTAAGCAGCTACACACACACAGAGCACACGAAGCTGGCTGCACTTCGCAAGGTACGCTCCAGTCTCCGGGGCCAAGACCATCGAGAGGACCAGCGACCCCCCGATGCCCAGGCCAAGCACAAGCCTCGGATCTCCGATTTCTGAAAGCTCTTGGATGGAAAGGGGAGGAATCGACTGCGGTTGCTCCAATTCCTGGCTATTCCATTTTGGTTCCTACCGACATGGCGGGGCCCCACATACTTCAGAGGTTCACCCGAAACTTCTCAAGGACTCTGCTGTGGGAAATCCGTCTGGGGCGGTATGGACAAATTGGTTGTAGGGGGATGCGCTTCTCTCGGCAGCGGATGAACCGACGACGCCAAGTGGCCATCGATTCTCATAGATCCTTTTGCACCTAGGCTCAGGCGCGTTCTCCTTGGGATTTGCGTGTCTTGGTTGGTACCAAGCGGAAGCGCCAAGTGCAGTTGTCTGAGAGGTGCTGTGAGCTTCAGCCATATGGGCTCTCAATCGCGAGGTCTTGCATTGGACCATGTGCAACTGTGTGGTTCATAGCCTTCGAAAAGTGCTTGCAAAATTAAAAGCTGCCGTCCCTTTTTGCGGTGCGGCTTCAAATCTTCAAGCGGGCTGGACCCTTTCCAAAGGGGTATCAGGAAAATCTTCAAGTCCCCATTGCAAGTGGATTAGCTTGGTCAAAAAGCCTGCGACGCGTGACTCCTCAATCCGCACATTGTCGAACACACTTATCCAAAAGCTCCAGCGGCCAAACGAAGATCTGGCCGGTGTACTTCGTAAGAAGGCCTGCAGCAGACATTCTAGCTGCCTCAACAACCCTTGCGAACGACACTGCTTCAACCTACAGTCGCTTCAACTAAGAGTGGACCTGGCTTAAACTACTGAAAGACGACATCGCCACTCCTTGCGAAGCGGATCATGACACGTTCCTGGTTCCTGGCTACTTTCGGCATCTTTCTCTTGGAAAAGGACACTTAAGATGTAACGCCTCTTGGCCCACGCACCAGCTGAAAAAGCTTTCGAACTACGACCTGCCAACGGCGTTCTCAGCCAATCTCGCCCAAAAGTTAAACCAAAACCAGGATGCTGTAAGTGAGGCTGGCATCCACTGGCGAAGTTTGGACGCGAGTGTCCCGGAAGACTTTCACTTTGCCTGGACTGCGCAAGCTACGACTGGCTACACCTCTGCCGTCGCCTTCTCTTTACATTGAGTTCCAGATCCTGACCATCTAAATTTGCAGCTCCGGTCTTGTCCATGATCCTCAAGGCTATCCTGAATCTGCATCCTACAGATGACCGAACGCCTACTCACCACAATAAGAGTCCAGTAGGCACATATGTACCTCAGCACCCACTCCGCGGCCCATCTGCCTTGAAACCAGAGTTCCCGAAGTTCCAATTCTGGAGCCAAGGGGCAAGGCTCCGTCTTGTCCTGCGCAGCCAAGCGAATCCTTTCGGCCACCACCTGACTTCTTGGCATTGTACAAGTCTACGACTACGGCTGTGAAGCTCTTAGGGAGTCCTCTGTAATCTTCGGGCGAGTCCGGGACTGACTCCTCTACGAGCACGAGCTACAGGCATGTGGAAGCCATGGACGTAGGGAGGCCTTGGAAACCTCAAAAATCGTTGGTTTGTTCGTAGCTGCACAACACAAGCGCGAGGGATCTCTGAGACACCGAAGAACCGAAGCTCTGCAACACAGCTCGAAGAAAGAAGTCCTTTTCATTTCTTAGCCGGCACTTTGCGGCGTCCGCTCTTGCGTTGGCTCGCCACTGGTCCTCTGCGCCGCCACTTTCCGGAATTTCGAAATGAAGAAGCCTGGAGGGCGGCCGGAGCCATTGGTACTTTAATATGCTGCTTCCCGCCTGTGTTCAATGGGACCATATCACCCTGAACTTGACCGAGATTACAAAAAGCAGCCTGCCTGCATCCCACGCGCGAGGATCGAATCGCAGCACTTGCAGCCGCTCGGCCCTTGACCGCACATTTGCACTGCTAACGCGCGCTCTTTCAAGCATCCCCTGCATGCATTGCCGCTGAGGCCTCTTCGTTTGGCAGCTTAGATATCGGAGGCTCTGGGTGTTTTTCATACTATGTCCCGGCATCATAACATGGTCAAAACGGATGAAAGCATCCCCATTGAGCGGACTCCACACCTCACTCGAAAGCCATTTTGCTCGTGAGTCACGCTTAAGACTTACGAAGCTCCCACCGTATCATGCCACTGATGCGGGCTCTTCCCCTGCAGCCTATTGCCGCTACAGGTGCTCCTCATGTTCAGCCACCCTCCCCTTCCCGAAAGCTGCCCAAGGCACTCCGTGAGGCCACAGTTTGGAAGTCCAGCCAGGAGGGTGCTGCCCCGTTCCGCAGGGTGAAAGACCTTCGGAGTTCACTGGCTAGGGCGTAGCCCTGGTCTTCTTCACAGCCCATGCAGGCACACAACCACACCACGGTTGCTTATGCGACCCGAAGAGCCAATTCTGGCTCTTCCTCTAGGATTATAGGCTAAGGAGGTGGGGAGTTCTGGCTTGCGATGCCTTCTCCCTGGCATCCAGAAGCTCCACCGGCAGGGTTTGTAGTGTCCAGTGCACGTTCTCCTCATTCTCCTCCGGCGTGAGCGTGCAGGTGCTGTACACCATCTCACCTGTCCATGTCTCTGTTGCTGGCTTTCGCGCTTTGGGGCTTTACGCTCTCACAACTCGGACTCAGCCAGGCGAGGTTCTTGGGTAGGGTCTTATGGATTTTATGGCCAGTTTCCCACCTCCCACGGCCAAGAGCCTAACGGCTGTGCGGAGGAACTGTTTCTGGTAGTCGCTGTGGCTCCGGACCTGGCACCACTGAGCTAACGAGGGCAGCCGCAAGCGAAGACCACCCGAAAAGTTTCTGACCTAGTTCTCAAGCCTGCGCAGCAAGAATCTAGGCGTCTCTAACCACAGCCAGCAGTCATTGAGGCGCTGTGCCAGCAACAGCGGGCACATGGTGCTCGAAGTATCAGCAAGCCACCAGATGCACGAAGGATCCGGCCTCCTCCGCACTGATTCCCCAGCGCAGAAGCGGGCGCTGTCCCATTGCGGAGCACGAAGGATCCAGCAGGATCTTGTCCTTGCGTTGGAACGTCGAATGTGGCGTGGGGATTCTGTCGACAACTGTGCTGTCGGAACAGTCTGCAACATCTCATCTTTCGGCACCGAACTGCTTATAGACGCCATGAACCCACGGCATAGCTAAGAAGCCATTAAGTTGCACTTACGACTTACGACTTGCAGCTACGTATGCCGATACATACCGCTACCAATCGTCATTCGCCAAGCGTCGAAAGAGCCTTCCGCGAAGGGCGGGCCATCAGCCTTTGCGCGGAAACTCAGACGGCTGACAAAGGCTTTCTGGAGGTTTTGAGTTTGACGGTGCCATCCCTTCTGCAAAGGCGGTTTTGCAAAGGCCCAACATCGGACTTGAGGCTTTCACAAGCCCAACGACCCGGTTCCACAGAGCGGAAGCCCCAAAGCTAATCGTGCCTTCCCGAAATGACATCTTGACGAATCCTGCGAACTTTGAACATCCCCCTTCTGAATTTGAACTTTAATGCATGAGGGGTTTGTCCGACCCGCCTGTGACTGCAAATGTTCGATGGGCCGGAAACCAACTTCTCGTCTGTGTTCTTTGTTGTTTTCGAGAGTCTCTCGCTCACTTCTTCTTCCTACAGGACGAACCCGACAAGCAACCCCATAAATCCCCTCCCGCCCCTCTCTCCCTTCCTCCCTCCCTCTCTCGTTCTCCCTTTTTGTTTCTCCTTTTCTCGTTCTTTCGCCAGGGCTGGAGCGGGGGTGGACCCGCTTGCCAAGAAGTTTCGCTAAGCGCGCGCTCCAAGGCAAGGGCTCCAGTAAAGAGGACAAGGACGAGTCCGTGTTTCCAAGCAGCATACAAGCCTTTCAACTGCAAACTGTGCATAGGGGCGGGTCATAAGTCTCTCTCTCTCTCTCGCTCGCTTGCTCTCTCGGGTTCATGCCCGCTCTGTCTCTCTCAGTTTCATGCCAATCTCCTTCTCTGACTCCTCCTCCGCTCACTCAATGCCGTAGCTGAACTCGTAACTCCTCATCCCAAACCTAAAACCTCATGCGCACTTAAACGTAGGCACCCTATCAAGACTGACCACTGTCGACTTTCGGACGACCGGCTTCACTTCCGGCCTCTTGGTCTGAGACCTCGATCTCGGCGCTCGGATTTCGACCCTCCAGGCGGCGAAGCCGTGCATCCACCTCCGCATGCAAGCTGTCTGAAGCTTCAATATCTTACGTCCAGCAACTAACTGTTGAGAAGGGTGTGGGTCGTCCTGCGAATTCTTAAGAGAGTCACAAGATGGATTTACACTGAGTTGCCGCCTGCATCCTCGAGACGGGTCCGCGGCCTGCGGCGGTGATCACCGCCTTCCAGATCCGCTTGGTGCTGCGAAAGCGATCTGCGTGGTGCTCTGCGAAAGCCCTTTGAAAGGCTTCCTCGGCCTCGGGAGGCCAAGGCTCAGGCTTTTCCTCGAGATGGAGCTCCGGAGGAGCTTCAGCAGCCTCTCTCTCTGCTGCGACTTTGGAGCGTGGCTTTCTGCCGGCGGCGGCTTCGTTGCAGAGGTGCCGGGAGTCAGCGGCCAGGCACCGGACTTTCCCGAAGCCGTGGGCAGCGCAGAGCGCCTCCACACGCCGCACCTTGGCCCGGGAGCGGTCGATGGCCGTGAGGCCCCGGCCCTGGCCCTGGAGAATTTCTGCGAGGTGCGTTGTCTTACCTCCTGGTGCTGCACACATGTCCAGCACTCGATTCCCAGGACATGGATCCAGCACACGGACGCAGAGACAGCTCGGAAGCTGTTGCAGCAGGACCTTGCCATCCAGCTGGGGATCTGCAAGGACCGCATTCATGGGAGCCAAAGCATTTCCAACTCCTCGCCGCCACAAGACGCTGACCGCGGTGCCCTTTGTCCCCGGAGTGAAGATGGCGAGGCGCGACATCATCAAACGGCCCCCAGCCACCAGCACTGCTGGCCACTTCTCAGGAGACTCCTGAAGGACCCAAGGAGGCAAACCCAAGCACGCAGTCTCTACAAAAGGCCTTCGGGCGAGCCTTCTAAGGACGAGATGTCCACGGGCACCACAACAACCCCCCGCTCCTGCAGGATGGCCCCACGATTAGGCGGCTTCACGCCTTCGGGCACCACCCAAAGCCGGACCAGATGACCCTCCACTGGCTTGGGCGTTACTGCCATGACCCCCATGCCTTCCAAAGAGGTGAAACACAAAAGCTCGAAGAGCGGCAGCCCTGTTCGGAAGGAGAACCAAAAAGACAAAACGGTACCAGCCGCTCGTGTCGAGGCACAGAAGACGTCGGCACCTCTCAAAACGGCCATCGCGCAAGCAGCGTCAATGATGACATCGGTGGAGACCGATGCAGGGAGGGAATCTGCCAGAGGATGTGTGTGATCTTCAGATTTCAGATACCCTCCAGTTGCAGAGACAGCGCTGCGGCCAACAATGGTCCTCGTCTGGTGTTGGGTCCAGGCGCACGGGAAAACCAAAGCAGCTATCGCGCCGTAAAAGCTTTTTCAAACAGGTGCCCAGGTTCCGCGCCTCTGGACAGAATATTGGAGCAGGCACGTCCTCCAAGGCAAAATCGCAGCCTGCTTGGCGGCCCACCGCTGCCAGGCACTGCCGAAGATGGGCCTGCAAAGAGGCCATGGTCTCGGGGAGAGGTGCGCTTTTTCCTAGTTGATAAGCCCCTTAAAGTGTATACTTTCAGTTCTATAAGAGATCACATTACCCAAAAAGTGTAAAGTGTGCTCACTTAGCTACTGAGTTTCGGCCTTGGCCTATGGTCACACATGCCTATGACAGGATCGTGCTTAACCGGAAGTTGCCAGTGTAACAAGGAAAGCGAGGATCACAGGCTGGAGGCCTCCAGCTCTTCCTGGGCTGAGAGCGGCAGTCGGATTGAAACACTGGAAGGCGGCGAGGCTAAAGCTTGCAGCAGCTCCAGCACTCCTCGGCTACGGGCTTTGGGGATGTGTACAATGAGCTCCTTTGCCTTCGACTTCGCTGGAGGAGCCCGCATTGCAGGGATTATCAGTACAGCATGGGTCGGACGGCTCTCACCACTTTCGGACACAGGTGCGCAGAAGTAGGTTTGGGTTCTGAGGTCAAGCTTTAAAGAGGCCATTCCACAAGGGCTCTGGGAGACGCCGTTGGCTCTCAGGGCTTAGCTGACTGAACCGTTTCGGGACCTGTGATGTAAAAGATCACCATCGCAACACCATTGAGGGCTTACGGCGGCCCAGCCGCCATCGCTTCCGGCCTGGGCCCTCAGGCGAGTTGCCAGGATGTCCTTCACCGAGCCTAAACCCGAACCTAACTCCTCTACCCTTTACACTGTTAGACTGGATCCAATCCTCGAATTTCTCAACTGAAGCCGGGAATCCGCCATTGAAGCCCTTGACCCTGGCCGAACTCTCACCTTCTTCCTCTTAACATACTCACCCGAAATACCCCCCACGACCAGCCCCCCATCCCCCCACCCGACGGCTGTTCCCGGCGCCGCAAATTCGTTCCGTCTCGAGAAGTACCACTACAGCCGTGACTCACGGCTGACGCCCTTGACCTCCAACTCCAGAGACTACGAGCGAGGTCTACATTCGGTGCTCTGCAACAGTCCTGGACCTCCTTGGGCACGGCAGCTTGGGCGAGGCGTAGAAGCCCTTCACGAACAGATGTTTTGGGCTTGACCAACGGGGTTCGGACTTCGCAACTCGACTGGAGGGATTGGATTGAAATCGGGTTTCGGCACTTTAGGTTGCCCATTGAAAGCGTTATTGCGAACAGGAGGGCGTGGCCCCTCTGAGAGAACGGTGCCCCCTGGGTGCATCACAGGGTTCTGTGTGACCGTTTCAACAGGGGCTATGGGGCATGAATAATGGGGGGGGTGGCATCTGTAGCTGTCGGGTCACATCTTTCCCTGTCATATGGCTAGGAGGGGAAGCCTTGTTCTGCCTTGGCAGTCGTGTATATTGGCCCAGCTCCCCAAAGCCGGGGCGTTTCTAACCGAATCTAAGAAAAACTGAACCATGGAAGGGTTGAGGGCTGCAATGTGATTACGGCTCATAAAAAGCTTCCAGGCTATGGGAACCACCAACTGCTACCCCAATCCCCTGCTCCTGCCTCCGCCGCCATCACTGCCGTCTCGCCATGGCGGAGGCACATCGGAAGCCATGCTCCGGGTGGTGTGAAAGGAGGAGGGGGAGTGAGTTCTGAACTCGGCGGCCAAGGGCGGCTAGGGCTGATGGAAGCTCTCAGGGCCCGGAGGAAGGGTTTAAAGGTTTGGGGGTTTAGGGTTCATGTAGAAGCTCACTCTGCGACAAAAGGGACCCTGGGAAGGTGTTCGGGGGAGTTGGATTTTCAAAGCTTCGGAGACTCGGTTCTTTGAGGCTGCAGGTGCGAAGCCATCAGTTTAGAATCTGAAATCCCCACAACCTCGGTATGCCACCTAAGCCTTTCGGCCATCAGAATCCCTCAAACCTCCGACTACAACGGCACCTGCTCGTCCGCACCCTCCCTCTTCCAGCCGTCTTCGAGGATGTCGTCCACCTCCTGGCTTCGGGCAAGATGTCTGTGGCGGCGGTTGAAAAGGTCGCGCGGGCTGGGGAAAGTGAAGCCGGTAAGACTTCTTCACGAGCTGCTGGACACATGCATCGGGGGAACGACTCTCTGGGTAGCTCGAATAACTCGAAAGAAGCCTGTTGGCCGTGGTGATGCTTAGACTTATATGCATGTTCTACCAGTACCAGCCGCAACATCCTAGATCCCATGCACACCCACGCGGACGATGCAAACCTCCAATCCCGAATCGGCATCCCTTCGTGAAAGCCGGACACTGCCATGATGCCGAATATACACTTGTATAGACATGCTTTTCGGCCGGAAGCCTTGGTCAGCAGCCAGAAGCGATCCGTCTTGTCCTTGCGCAAACCGCAAACTTCCCGATAGCTCTGGGGCCTCAGCACACGGACAGAAGCAAAAAGCATCGTGCGTGCGACGGTCTCAACTCTCTTCAGAGAATCCAAAACAGCTACTACAGTAGTATGCTGGGATCTTTCCCCACAGTCTCGGCTTTGCTTTTTCAAACGTCAAAAACCCAACACAAACCCTATAATCCCTCAAAGCATCCATCAGCCGGTATCTTTCATGGCTCTTCGCTGCTTGTGGCAAAGCTTCATCCCATCTTTCGCAAGGCATGGTGGATCCGCGCAGAACCTCAAAGGAGAAGACCCGGGATTCTGCGAGGAGGGATGCTGGGATCCCTTCGGTTCGAAGGACGCGACGCAAGCGTCAGCGAGGCCCTTACCACGAAGCCCATGACAGCTCCCAGGGCTCCCTCCCAGTCATGATCGGATCTTGCTTGCAGCGCTAAGGAGCTCCACGGCCCCGGTGAATTCCGGTGGCGGATCATAGGGTATGCACCTGGGCAGAGGCCCAGACGGGCAGTCAGCTCAGCTCCTGGACATGCTGCTGGCTTCTGGAGTTCCACACGCCCTGCTTAGAGGCAAGTGCGTCCCAGGGTGTTCAAAAGTACTCTACTCTTCTTTTGAGAGGGTAGAAGACAACGGACAGTCAGATGAAGAAGCCGGGCACGCGATCGAGAGTCGTCTCGTGCCACTTGTTAAAAGAACTCGCTTCAATGTTGCAACAGAAGTACACGGCTCGCACGCCCACCCGTCGACGTGGGGAGATCTTTCCCATGCGGCCAGAACTGCTATTAGAGCCCCCTTTCCCGGCGTTGCCTGCTTGGGACAAACACTCACAAAACAAAGAACATGAACCTTCCAACTCCTGATCACCAACCGGAATCCTGGAAAGCTTCTACTCTGCTTGTGCCCGGTTACCGACCGGCGATGGGTGTGGTGGGCAACGAGATGTACCTCGGCTACAGCTATGCGATGAAACACTCTGACCATACCATCCTATCAGACTCGGGGCTACTTGGCTGGGCCCTGGAAACCGATCTAGTCAGTACTACGCCTGTTCAGTATGCACAATACCTTAACCAGCCTGCAGCTTGTTTGTGTGTGCGCATGCAGAATTATGTATCTATACATGCACACATGCACCGATACATGCGAACAGCCATACATGCATACAAACATCCCTGCATGCATGCATGCATACATACATACATGCATACACACATAGACGGCCACATAAAGAAGGTTGCAGCAAGCTGAGCGAATGAAGGCATCTGACCGAAGATGAGGGCCTCTGAAACCAACGGTGGAATGCCCAGCATATATATATATATACATATGCAGTGCAAAGCCCCGAGACCCAAAACGGGAAGTGAGCTCAACACGGGATGAACTACTTGAAGATACGATGATCAAGAGAAAGAATCTACGCATCTAGATTCGACCTCAAGAAATGCAAGCACAACCGAGCACCTGCTACAGTTCTCACAGCCCCTGCCGCGACCAACCTGTGGAAACGTGCTTTTTGCTGTCCGATGCTCCACAGCAGGGAGTCTTTCTTCTTTCGCAAAGCCTGGCCGCCCTCCTTCCTTAGTTCCAACCGCCGAAGACTCTGGTCTGTTCCACGAACCGCCAGCATGAAAACAACACATCAGGAAGCGAAAGTGGGGCGTAGCGCAGGATTCGCAGTGTTGTTGTATGTCCTGGCACGGCATGTTAAAGGTGGACATCAGCTGCTGCATTCCTAAGCCGCAGCTTTATCTCATTCGCCGTCCGACCGGAGACCCTCTGCAAAATGCAATCCCAAGTGTCAGATCACCCTCGTAGTCCAGGATGGTCTCAAACCTTGGTGTGATGTTCCGTCTGCTGCGAGAGCTGGCCAAGGGAAGCTCGTCCTTTCTTTCGCCAGGGCTGTGGCAGAGGGCGTGGTAAGCCCTCCGGGTGTTCAGCCCGCCCGATTTTCGCAGGCTTTTGCCGCTGACACTCTCTCTCTCTCTCTCCCTCTTTCTTTCTTGGACAATGCCATTCGGCACCTGTTCTCTCGATGAATCTCTGCTTCAGTTCCTGGGTGCTGCACATGCCCCATACCTCCTGTTCAATGAGTTCAATGAAGGCCTTTCCCTACCTGCAGAAGCCGAGGTGCTGCTTGGGGCACTCCTCCACACAGACACCGTAGCGACTTTGCAGCAGCTTGTCCTGACTCCGACCGCTTGCACCCTAATCCAAGCTGGCAGTCGGATGTTTCTGCAGTGTCGAGACACGCATGTGCACGCTCGTGTGCGTTTGCATGTATTCATGAAACCACTGCCTTCCTGTCTAATACGGGAGTCAGGTCGGCTGCATCGGAACATCGGTGAAACATGGGCTCACTTCTTCAGGTCATCGAGGTTGAAGGTGGCCATCACGGCACCAAAGCCTCGGTCCACCTGCGGAAGACGCATTGCAAGGGTCGGTTTCGAGGAGCATCCCGGGTTGGTCCACGAATTGGAGCAGCCTCTACATGTGAAGTTCTTCTGGAGATGAGTTCGCTCCAATATGTTTCAGGCTCCGAAATCCTTTTCTAGGTGCTGGTGGACAGCGCTCCTAAAACACTTGGAGTACCCAGGCACTAGGCAAGACGTACCTGTCTAGACCTTCCTGCTCAGCTGCTCTATGGGGAAACCTGTAATTAACGGCCCGAAGTTTCAGAGGCACCTCCTTCACGGACTTGCCATCCTCAGAGAAGTCCAAGCCCCTGCCGGTGGGTCTGACGCCTTTGCTGTCGTTGTCGGTCCATTCCTTGCGCAGAGACACGGCATCCCAGGGCTTGGATCCCGGCTTCCAGCCGGGAAGGTAAAACCTGAGCTCTTGCGGGTTTCGGGGCCCTTCTTGCGGAGGAAAAAAAGTGGAGTGGAAGGGGAGGCGAGAGGAGGGAGAGGAGGATCAAGATTGAGCCAGGAACAACCACTCTGTCATGTCGTCCTCCTCACGACTGTCTTGGTTTCGACAGCTCTTCACGATGACCCAGTCGCCACTGCGCCTGCTGGTTGTTGGGATCTCATGCTTCTTGTCGAAGCTGTCCTTGATCTGCTGAATTATTTCATCAGCCGCCGCATCAGTCAGGGCTTCACTCATAGTGTCAGCCTGGCCCCTGTAGCAGGCCGCACCCATATAGCTGTCGGGAAGACTAAAAGACTCCAGGATTGAGCCACACTACTGCAGAAACAAATCACCACGAGGCACTCGGAGGAGTTGCAGACATGTCCGTCATATTAGCACTCCAAGCATTGGGGTTTCAGGGAAAGCATCCTGACACAGACACACAAAAGTGCGAAATGCCCTTAGCCTCCACTGAGAAACAGTATAAGACGAAACATACCGTGCATGTACCATAATATGAATGTACCATAACATACTGTATGAGATAATGTATGTCATAATGCAGTATAGTTACATAACATACTACCGTATAGCGTATAAGTGACTGAAATCCGGGAAGTAGAACCTGCATAAAGGAAAGTCCTTCTTGAAGTCGTTCTCAAGGTCCGGGAAGGCTGCGAAAGGCTTCGCCTCACACACAACGACAAGCGTGCATACCAGCTCCGGCAGTCAGCAGCTGGCTTCTGATTTTTTGGAGCGCTCATGCTAAATTCTGATAAGGATGAGCATGGCAGGTGCAACTTGAGTCAACATGGCTATGGGTTGACGTCTTGCGTGAGTGTCTGAGAAGATCTGGGTGGAACCCAAGCCTCCGCCACATCAGCCCTGTCAATAGATGGGGCCTCCAACGGCTCGCGGCCACAGTGCTGGCCGTAGTGGTCACGACCGTGTGTAAGCGAGTAAGCGCCGTCGGCATCCTCCCACTGCTGAGTATAAGTCGAGGCGATCCGCAGCTTGAGTAGATGTGCGTGAAAACACACTGAAATCTGGCCAATGGATTGGGAACCTGGGTAAGGCTCTGAACTCTGCAGTATTCTTCGAGCCAGAAACCCTGCATTGTGCCTTCAGCCCGATGACCACGACGATGGGCCAGAGAACAAAGACCACCAGGACTGGGAGACCTTCTTTCTTAAAATGTCGGTGCAGGGTGCAGCTCTCAGCTGTGCACGTGGACTGCATGCCGAATATAAAGAATCCGCAAACGTACGTAAGGCCTGAACACTGAAAGTTCCGTGAAAATAACATCAACTGCTCTGTACGGGACAGCTCTTGATCTTGGCCAAGTTGCAGCACACATCCGTGCACCTTACATGCTGAGCCGTTAGTGAATGAGAGGACGCGACTCTCTCTCTCTCTCTCTCTCTATTGCTTGCTGGGTCTATAGCAGCAAACGAACCCATTTCAGCTGGAGTACCGGCGCTTGACATCCGGACCAGGATTTCCCTCTTGCTCCTCTTCGTCTTCGTCCGCGGCACCGCAGCACATGAGGACAAAGCCTTCCTAGTGAGTTGCAATCGATTCGTCAGGAGGCAGCGAGCTGTAAACCTCACGCTACTATAAGAAAGTAGAGCTAGAGCGAGGTTGTACCATGCAAAGCTCCCGTTCATTTGGACAGCGAAAGGTCTTGCGAAGATGCGGGCCGTTCAAGCTGAACCTGTTCTTCCTACTGCTGTATGGTTCCGTTTCTCAAGCAACGACTGAGAGCCCAAAGCAGCGGCCATGGGGGAGTGCAAGGAGATGCAAGAAGTGAAATCAGGCAAGTTCCTACAGAGTCAAAGAGTGCCAAAGGATGGGGCGCACCAATAGACCGAGTCACCCCCAGCAGACTGTCCCATGATTGTCACCTCTGGTTTGTGGGGTCTTCGGAAAGTTTCGGAATAGCATCGACGGCAAGTCCAGGTGAAATTTCTAGAGCGACAAGATGTTAAGTACAAGTGGGCTTCTGCTACCCCAAGTACTCCTGGAGTTGCCAGGTTGTAGACGGAAGCAGGAAAGTATGAGGTGAGTCGTGAACGAAGAAGAGCTTCCACAATCTATCAGAACACCTCTCCCCTAGCTATCAAGGCCACCCGCGTGGCGTCGCCGCCCATAGCCCGGATCTCTTTCTGTACCCACTGGAGAGCAGCGACCTGCTCCGGGGCATCGCAGCACGGGCTAGGGGGAACCGAAGGTGCTGACTACCGCAAGGCTTTGCAGAAGTGACACGCTTTTGGTCCTACTTGTACCTGGTCCCAAAGGCCGCAGTTCGCGTCGCCACCCTTGGGGCAAAGGAAGCCAAGGGCCCCCACGCGGTAGTTGATGCTCCTGGGCAAACGACAATCAATTTCCAACCTCACACATCCGACTCCAAGATTCCCAACGACTGAGGATGCCAGCGTTGGATATGGCAATCTCTGCTACTGCCGGAGATGCACTACCAAACGACGGTACTTCCTACAGCCGGTGCGGTGGGCATGGTTTCTTCGGCGAAGGCACAGATAGATGATGCCCTGCTCCGCGTAGCACTGGCCTTCTGAGCCGGGGCAACGAATGTAGTTGTTCGTAGTATGAGTATTAGTACTAGTATTAGTATTAGTAACAAGTATTAGTATTAGTAACAAGTATTTAGCATTAGTAACAAGTATGATGATTGTTGTTATGATAATTATTCTGATAGTACCCCGGCGTTTAGCCCGGGCCTGAGGAGCCGGGGTCATCCTTGGAGCCACCGAGAAGTCCACCGCCGTAGATCCTTTGGCAGCGAGAGGCTTTACGCTCTCACAACTCGGACACTGCCAGGCGAGGTTCTTAGGTGCGGAGTCGGTGTGAAAAGAATTCAGGTGCGATTCTCGCTTTAGGGTTTAGGGGTTCCGACGCTCACACTCGCTCAGGCAGGCAAGGCTCCACATAGTCCAAGGGATCTCCACTACTGCCGATGAAGGGCTGACTCACACACCAGCAACATAGGTAGCTCGTAAACATCAAACCACTCATCCCTTCACGGCTGTCTAGGCTTACGAGGAGGGCAGAGCCCCTGTTTCAAAATGCTACAGCACTTCCTCGTTCCCGAGCCTTACCAGCAAAGGAGTTCTTCCTATCCGCTCCCGTTGGACCTCAAGAATTAACAGAGACTGACCTTTATTTGACTTAGCCTGAGGCTGATAAAGAGCAAGTCCTCCTGGCCTCAGATTCCAGCAGGAAACTCGGCAGCTGTTTGGCCCAGAACATTGTCGGGCACACGGCGGCTATTGTGGTGTGGCTTCTCGACACCCTGACTTCGGGCTTGCGTGTGAATCTAACTCGATTTTCAGGTTGCAAAGCCACTAACACGAAGACTGACGGCGTAGGGTTACGAGAAGCGTGTCATGCAGAAGAGAAGAGCAAACAATTCGGTGGCTGCCCGTGCTAGCGTTACATCACAACCTCCATACTTAGACACGGTAACTTGCCAAAACTCCGGTCAGCATGGGACATTTCGGTCGAGGTTCACTCTACCCAAGTCAAGCGCGGGCAGCAACCTCTAGACAAGGTCTTGCGGAAAGCCAAACAAAAAATGCGAGGAGAGGATCCAAAAAAGAGAGGCCAGCGAACAGAGCATGCAGGACGTATGAAGAACGCTTGCGAAGAACATGTTCCTGGACGTGGGGAATCCTAGGTCGGCCCTCACCGGGATCCCCTCAGCACTTGTCCGCGCTGCTGCGTGGCTTCTCATTGCAAGTAAAGGTGTTTTGGGCTTGGGTAGTTCCGCTGCAGCGAACGGAATACACATAACCATCACCGTAACATACTCGGCGCGGCCGTCAGAAGCCATGCAGTTGCCGGTGCTTGCACAAATTGCAGGCAGATGCGATCTCGGTCAACGGGACCTTGTCCACCGGAAGTGGTTCAGGACGCGGTTGCCCCCAGTCCGTGAGCATCTGTAATGAGCTGGAGGTGATCTGAAGGTTCCGCGCTAGGTGCTCGAGGTGCCTCACCAGCTCTTTTCGCCGCTCCAGACTTGAAAAGTCGTTCATTTCCTCATCTAGGAATCTGTCTCTCAAGAAACAAAGCTTCTCCATGCTGCGGCTGAGTCGGTAGGCAGCGTACTCCTTGTCGAGGAGAGCGTGATCGGTGTAGTTACGTGCCAGATGAAGATCCACCGTATCCTCTTCGAGGCTCTCCACTGCCAACGTATCTTTGCTGCAAAAGGAGATGACAGAGACAATGCGCGTCCAGTTCTCACTGGCATTCGCAGCGTGCAACACCCGCTTGCCCTGCATGACGTACGCCCATCCAGGACCCGGTGCCCGGACCTCGTGTGCAGTGCCGGTTGCGTCCTGCATCAATGTGCCGCCACCCCGGGCGTCCTCTGGGAGTTCGGAGAGATTGACAAGCAGGACGAAGCTGTTGGAGTCGTTGTGCCAATCGAACACCTTCGTGGCCTCCTTCCCTTTCATCTGGATATTGGTCATCATGTGTTCCACCTTGAAGGGGTGCCACACAAGATCGCAACCAACCATGTTGGAGCAAGCTCGCAACATGGCCTCGGAAGTGCTCATCTGTCGGATGAACTTGTTGTGGGCAGCCATGTTGCGGATAGTCAGAGGCACCATGTGGCAAGAGTAGTAGCAGTTCTGCAGCACAGGCTTCGACAGGAGCGCTTCCCGATATAGCCGAAGACCCTCCTCAGAGAGCAGTCGAAAGGGCTCAGAGTAGCCGAAGTCAATCTCGCCCGGCGCCACCTTGTAGCCCATCTCTGACAGCTTGTGCACGCGGATGCCAGCGAGGTCGAGGGCAGACAAGTTCACATGCCGGGTGAAGTCGAAGTCTGGCCCCTCGTCCTCTGCTGTCGGCGAGTGCGCGAGAGACTCCATCCTGACGGCGTTGGCCATCGGAAAGCCTGGCGTTCGCAGAGTGTCAGCCGCCATTGTGGCCTTCATGCGGCAGCTGCGGATCGGCGTGGTCCGCAGGCCCCCAAACACGCAGGATTGCAAGAGTCTGGGAAATTGCTTCATTCTCGCTTGCCTTGCTTGTGCAGCAGTGGAAGAGGAGCGGCACAGGGCCAATGGCGAGTGGAAGTAAGACGAGACGCAAAAGACCGTTCTCCACAGTGTGCAAAATTCTAAAACTACGTGGTTTTTTCTTTGGATAGATCGCTCGCATGTGTGGAATCGGGCCGACATCTTGAGCCAAAATGGCTACTGGGTGAGGGGTTCTTCAGTTGGCAAACTTTCAGCTCCAGGAGTCTTCAAAATCCAAGTCCTGCCACTGACTCACGACGCTTGAGCGCTACCCTTCTCGAAGCTCTGACAACAACACAGGGAGGACACTGAGGTCTCATGCTCCCTTGACATCTGAATTACCGCCATGAGAGGTACTCACCTCTTTCCATCTTGAGCCCAAGAGCAGCCAAGGATCCAAACTAGAACTGGAAGCAGCGGCTTTCCAGATCTCTCTGCCGTGCCCTTGGGCAGCCAAAGGTCAAGGTACAGGCAGTCTTCCTTGCAAAGCAGGAGGGGGTCCCCACACTCTACCGCAGCTTGTCGACGGATATCCGGATCTGGTCTTCGCGTGAAGTCCGAACAAAGCTCTTAGCGGATCAGTCTTAGCTTCTCGGCTTCCGAGCGTCCGTCGGGAGCCGATCCGTCGACCTCGGATCCACCCACTGCACGGGTCGCCCTCGACGGTCATCCGCAGGCCGGTGGCTGGTGCAGTCCAGCTCCTGAGCTGCGCCTTCTCCACGAGAAGGGAATGAAGGTATGTTCATATGTATATATATATATATATGTTCATATATATCCGCCGACCCCTGCGGGCGGCGCCCGTGATATCCCGAGAGGTGTCCGCACCCACACCGCTTCCACCGCCTCCACCGCTCTGTTCAGAGAGTCTTTCTCCGCTGTAGTTGTAGGTGTTTAAAGAGTATGTAAAGGCTGCCAATGTGTGCCCGGACCTCTCCGCGCCCCCACTGCCCCCACCGTCCTCACCGCCCCCACCGCCCTCACAACCTCCACCACCGCCCTGTTTAAAGAGTCCTTCACCGCTGTATTTGTAGGTGTCAAAAAAAAAATAAGAGTATTTAAAGGCTGCCAATGTGTGCCCAGACCCCTCCGCGCCCACACCGCCCCTACCGCCACCGCCGCCCTTACTTTTACAAAGTATTTAAAGGCTGCCAATGTGTGCCCGGACCCCCCCGCGCCCCCACCGCCCACACCGCCCCCACCGCCCACACCGCCCTCACCGCCCTCACCACCTTCATCCCCCTCCACCGCTTTCACCGTTCCCACCGTCTCCACCGCTCTCACCGCCCGCTGTATTTGTAGGTGTTTAAAGAGTAAAGAGTATTTAAAGCCTGCCGATGTGTGCCCGGACCCCCCCGCGCCCCCACCGCCCACACCGCCCCCACCGCCCACACCGCCCTCACCGCCCTCACCACCCCCACCACCTTCATCCCCCTCCACCGCTTTCACCGTTCCCACCGTCTCCACAGCTCTCACTGCCCGCTGTATTTGTAGGTGTTTAAAGAGTAAAGAGTATTTAAAGGCTGCCAATGTGTGCCCGGACCCCCCCGCGCCCCCACCGCCCACACCGCCCCCACCGCCCACACCGCCCTCACCGCCCTCACCACCCCCACCACCTTCATCCCCCTCCACCGCTTTCACCGTTCCCACCGTCTCCACCGCTCTCACCGCCCGCTGTATTTGTAGGTGTTTAAAGAGTAAAGAGTATTTAAAGGCTGCCGATGTGTGCCCGGACCCCCCCGCACCCCCACCGCCCACACCGCCCACACCGCCCCCACCGCCCACACCGCCCTCACCGCCCTCACCACCCCCACCACCTTCATCCCCCTCCACCGCTTTCACCGTTCCCACCGTCTCCACCGCTCTCACCGCCCGCTGTATTTGTAGGTGTTTAAAGAGTAAAGAGTATTTAAAGCCTGCCGATGTGTGCCCGGACCACCCCGCACCCCCACCGCCCACACCGCCCACACCGCCCACACCGCCCCCACCGCCCACACCGCCCTCACCGCCCTCACCACCCCCACCACCTTCATCCCCCTCCACCGCTTTCACCGTTCCCACCGTCTCCACCGCTCTCACCGCCCGCTGTACTTGTAGGTGTTCAAAGAGTAAAGAGTATTTAAAGGCTGCCAATGTGTGCCCGGACCCCCCCGCGCCCACACCGCCCACACCGCCCACACCGTCCCCACCGCCCACACCGCCCCCACCGCCCACACCGCCTTCACCGCCCTCACCACCCCCACCACCTTCATCCCCCTCCACCGCTTTCACCGTTCCCACCGTCTCCACAGCTCTCACTGCCCGCTGTATTTGTAGGTGTTTAAAGAGTAAAGAGTATTTAAAGGCTGCCAATGTGTGCCCGGACCCCCCCGCGCCCCCACCGCCCACACCGCCCCGACCGCCCACACCGCCCTCACCGCCCTCACCACCCCCACCACCTTCATCCCCCTCCACCGCTCTCACCGCCTGCTGTATTTGTAGGTGTTTAAAGAGTAAAGAGTATTTAAAGCCTGCCAATGTGTGCCCGGACCCCCCCGCGCCCCCACCGTCCGCACCGCCCACCCACACCGCCCACACCGCCCCCACCGCCACACCGCCCTCACCGCCCTCACCACCCCCACCACCCCCTCCACCGCTTTCACCGTTCCCACCGTCTCCACCGCTCTCACCGCCCGCTGTATTTGTAGGTGTTTAAAGAGTAAAAAATATTTAAAGGCTGCCAATGTGTGCCCGGACCCCCCCGCGCCCACACCGCCCACACCGCCCACACCCCCCACCGCCCACACCGCCCTCACCGCCCTCACCACCCCCACCACCTTCATCCCCCTCCACCGCTTTCACCGTTGCCACCGTCTCCACCGCTCTCGTAGGTGTTTAAAGAGTAAAGCGTATTTAAAAGCTGCCGATGTGTGCCCGGACCTCCCCGCGCCCCCACCGCCCACACCGCCCCCACTGCCCACACCGCCCCCACCGCCCTCACCACCCCCACCACCTTCATCCCCCTCC